>JANHFO010004909.1:26052-37528 GCA_032468095.1 Pareas carinatus
GAAGGAAGGAAGGAAGGATGGAAGGAAGGAAGGAAGGAAGGAAGGCATTTAGATAAACCCCTCTCTTCTCCTTCTCTCCTTCTTTTGAACGTCCTTGAACTTTAATTATTAGTAATTTAAAATGTGAAGCGTTCATAAAGTTAAGAGTGATCATGGACTTTATCTGCTCAGAATACCAATTAAGCTTTTTTGGAAAGAATGATGCTCCTCATACACACGAGGCTCTGAGCTTATGACAATGTGTCTCGCTCACAATTTATTTATTTATTTTACTATATTTATACGCTGCTCACTGTCTAAAGCAACATTGTTTTCAGATGTCTAAATTTGTTTCTGTTATTTTGAATAGCTTGATTTGCATGCACTCAGGCTTTTACTGTGTGTGCCAGTATGTTCAGTAGTGTGCAATAGGCTCCTTAGAATTCTCAGCTCAATCTATCTCACAGGTTTTTGCTGGGGGGCGGGAAGTGGAGAATTAAGCACTATGTGTGCTGGCTTGAGCTTCTGTAAGGAAGATGGGATATAAATTTAACCACCAGCACAACAAATTCCTCTTCCATTCTTCTTCATAATTCCACTGCATGCAATGTATAACTGCTATAGGAAGCAGAAACTCAGATACTACGTAGCTTTATTTCAAGTATTGGTCTTCAAACTTTTTCAGATTGATTGCTTTTCTTTGCAGGAAGCACTACTTCGATGAACAACTGTACCACTTACTTGCTACAGGCTAGTGAATCTCAGTGCCCAGTAGACAAGTCTGGCACCAGCACTGATTATACATGTGAGCTGAATACCACCTATGGTGCTCGTGCCCATAAAAAAATCAAAGTGACATATTTTCGTGTGGGTAAGCATCTATTTGGATACAGCACCTATTTTCTAACTCTTGTGGATGGATTCAATCATCATCGCAGAAAATCTGTAGCGCTCGATTTTGAATACAGTATTGAAGTTAACAGGCTTTTTGCATAAATGCTTCTAACTAGGCTGCCGTTTCAGGGATGGACCAGCAATAAATGTGGACAAAATTAAACTGCACAAAGTTTGTGGCAAGAAACCAGGATCCCAAGAAAGCAAGAAGGGGATTTTTTTGTGAGACGGTAGTGCCAAAGTTTGACCCCTGGAAAGCTTGTTCAGTTCCTCCACTGTTCTTCAAGCTTTAGATGCTCATTTTAGACTTTGCTCTTACATTTTTGATATAGGCTTGACTCATATAATTCTACATATAGCCTTTCATCTCATCTCACATTGTTTTTCTGGCCACAGATTGTTTGTAAATATGTGTTGTAACCCTTTTGTCCTTCTGGCATTATAGTGTGGAGTTGGTTTTTTGTTTTTTGTTTTTTAAGGGAGAGAGAGATGAAGAGGGAGCAGTGATTTCTGATTTTTCTGCTTTAATAGAGCATGCCTGGCAACTAGTGGGCAATCTTCATAGGGTATGGTAAAACATTCTGAACTGTAGACATCAAAAACTTCCCACAGCCATTGGTAAAATTTGCAGAACAGATTAACAAGATGGTGTAAACAAATATTTTTGTGCTAGCTGTTGTAAAAAAACAAGGAGAAATAATTTATTAAATCATGCTAAGAAACAGAGCAAATGATGGAAACAAAACATATTAGGATTGAAATCCAGAGTGGTCAATACAAGATTAGAACATGTATTGTATGGAAGAACTAATGTCTAATATATGAGAATGAATCTTCATATTAGGAAGGTGTATCATATAATTCTCCAATAAGTTCCTTAATAAGTGCTCTCATAATGAAATACTAAATAATGTCTCTTTATTTTGTGTTTCATCAGCAAAAATAACTCTTTCTAGTTCAAAGGACATTGTTTCTGAGGGAGATGCTTTCTTTTTAACGTGCCAAAGCGATGTGAGCAATTATGACAGAGTCATTTGGAAAGTTCAAAATGGCAGGACTATTAAGGAAATAGCCAGTATGTGGTATACCACCAAGAAGAGCTTCACTGGTGCCACGTCTGTGCTGACTGTACATAGGGCAAACCAGGATTGGACTGGTGAGTAAAGACATGAATCATTTCACCTGGCCATCCCATTCATGAGATGATAATTTTATCAATGAAATAACCTATTCACTAAAGTGCTTTTTCAATAATTTCTCCTGCGTGATTTTAAAGGACTTTAATGGTGATTGCTGCTTCTTTAATCATATCTGTTGTTAACTTCTTTAGTATTGCAGTTATTAAACCTGCTGGTTTTATTGTTCTAGGTATCTATATATGCAACTTTACCCACAGTTTTTGGAGCAGCTTTGGAAATATAACAATTAAAGTTATTCCTTTGCTCCGACCTCAAGAGATCATAAGAGATCCCATAGAGACTGTCGTTTCTTGTCCAGCAACAAGAATTCTGGAATGCTGTACAAGGCGAATGGAAAATTACATCGTTTATTTTTTCTCTCATAATCACACTATGCCTTTACCCATTAGGACAGGTAAGCAATCATAGACTGGGTGAAAGAAAGGCTGTTGATAAATAGCTAGATATCCATTCTCTTGAAAACTTAATGGGAGTTTGGCAAGGTGAAATGCATCTGTTCCTCCTAACCATGAAAAGCACAGTTGGCTTCTACACCAGTGTTTCTCAATCTTTGCAGCTTTCAGATGTGTGAACATCAATTTACGCTGGTCAAAAAAATTCTGGGAGTTTCCAGACAGTCCACAAATAGTTTTAAAGTTTATATTTCAAACAGTTTTAAAGTTTCTATTACAAACAGTTAAAAAGTTGTTTTCTCAGATTTAACACAAAATGTCTTCACCTAACTAGATATGAATACATCTTATCTTAATAAACCAGACTAATAAATCTGACTAGACCCATGGTGATGCAGTGGTTAGAATGCAGTAATGCAGGCTAATTCTGCTGACTGCCAGAAGTTTGATTCTCATGGTTGACTAAACCTTCCATCCTTCTGAGGTTGGTAAAATGAGGACCTGAATTATTTGGGGCAATATGCTGACTCTGTAAACTGCTTAGAGGGGCTGTAAAGCACTGTGAATTGGTATATAAGTCTAGTGCTATTGCTATTGCTATTGCTAATGTCTAGGTTAAGGGTAGGAGACTAACTTCTTACTCTGGATGTTGACACTTTAATCCCACTTTAAATAATTTGTTCCTTTACAGAAAGAAGACAAAAAAATAATCTCAATTGCTACTATTCCATACAAAATTTCACAGACATATATTGCAATTCCCAAGGACGTGCTCTGCAAGTGCATTGTATGTTTATGAATCAAATCAATCATACTGTGACAAGTCCAGCTATGGTTCTATATTTTATACCAGGTAAGAGAGAATGCTAATAATAATAACAATAATAACAATAATAACAATCATCATCATCATCATCATCATCATCATCATCATCATCATCATCATCATCATCATCATCTATTTCACTTTGGAGTTATTAAAAGTAAACAAGCATTGAATAATTTATATAGTTATTTATAGAGCAGAATCAAATATACCTTAAGCTCAAGGTATATTTGATTCTGTTCTATAAATAACTTTATATGCTGAAAAACTTTCAATAAGGTTAATATTATAAAGAATGTCAAGTGAAGAATTAGTTTACTGCCTTTTAAAAAAATGGATTGCAGTTTATTATTTGCAACCAGCCTCAAATATCTACTTAATTTGCTGGACCAGTGGAGGTATAGCATGGTACTCAATGGGTATGTCCATTTTCTTCATTGCTTTTTGACTTAATTCTTGAATCTTGATTCTTAAAGAAATTCTTTAATTTGCTTTGGGCAATTTCATGATGCTTATGTTATTATATTGTCAGATTATGAATATGAATTATTTTAATACACTGATGCAATTTTGACAATATTGAATAATTACTACATTGTCTAACTGATTAGGTGGTTTAACAATTTCATAAATATTCAAGTTATAAGATTAATTGGGTAAAAAAAATCTAATATGTTTCCCTTTGGCATATAGATTTCAACATGTCTTATAAGACATTGATAAACAAATATTTATTTGTAATTGTATACTTGATCATTAAAATAATCAGCATATTCCTCAAGAAGTCTTCCCTGGACCCAGCTGTTTTGGCTAATTATCGTCCGGTTTCCAACGTTCCTTTGTGGTGAAGGTTGTTGAGAGTGTGGTTGCGTGTCTGCTCCCGAGGCACCTGGATGAAACTGTCTATATGAATCTGCTCCAGTCTGGCTTCAGACCTGAGTACAGCACAGAAATGGCATTGGTCGCATTGGTTGATGATCTCTGGAAGGCACGGGATAGAGGATGTTCCTCTATCCTGGTCCTTTCAGTTCTCTCGGTGGGTTTCGATACTATCGACCATGCTATCATGCTGCACTGGCAGGCGGGGTTGGGAGTGGGAGGCACCGTTATATGGTGGTTCTCCTCCTACCTCTCTGGCCGGTCGCAATCGGTGTTGACAGGGGGCAGAGGTTGGCTCAGCGGCCCCTCACTTGTGGGGTGCCGCAGGGGTCCGTCCTCTTGCCCCTTCTGTTCAACATCTATGTAAAACTGGGCGAGATCATCAGTGGTTTTGGGGTGAAGTTTCATCAGTACGCTGATGATACTCAGCTGTACATCTCCACCTCAGACCACCCCAATGATGCCATGGAAGTGATGTCTCAGTGTCTGGAAACTGTGCGGATCTGTATGGGGAGGAACAGACTCAGACTCAACCCCTCCAAGATCGAGTGGCTGTAGCTTCCGGCCTCCCAATATAGCTAGTTGACTCCATCACTTGCTATTGGGGGCAAAATATTGCCTCCCACAGAGAGGACTCACAATCTGGGCATCCTCCTGGATGCACGGCTGTTCTTGGATGATCATGTGGCAGCTATGACCAGGAGGTATCAGGTACGCCTGATTCGCCAGTTGCATCCCTTTCTTGATCGGGACTCCTTATGCATGGTCACTCAGGCCCTCGTCACTTCCTGTCTGGACTACTGTAATGCTCTCTACATGGAGCTCCCGTTGGGGCTCATCTGGAGGCTTCAGCTTGTCCAGAATGCGGCTGCACGGGGGATTGTGGGACCAAGGAGGTGCTCCCATATTTCACCTCTCCTGCATGAGCTGCACTGGCTTCCAGTGGCCTTCTGAGTGCGCTTCACCTGTAAAGCGCTCCATGGCTTAGGACCCAGGTACCTACAGGAACACCTTCTACCAGCAGATACCTCCCACTGGCCAGTTCACTCCCACAGAGAGGGCCTCCTTGGAGTGCCGTCAGCCAGGCAATGTCGGCTGTCAATCCCCAGGGGGAGAGCCTTCTCGGTGGTGGTGCCCACCCTCTGGAATGACCTTCCCCCTGAGCTATGCACTATATCTGACCTCTATGTGTTCCATCCTGCCCTGAAAACATCTTTTCATGCAAGCCAGGCTATCCTAGCCCCCACTCTTTTATTACAGTAAATTATTTTTATTAGGTTTTTAAATAGATTTTATATTGGCTTTATAAATTTACAGCCTTATATTATTATAATTATTTTAATATGGTTTTAATTCGTGTGTCATAATTTGTTTTTGTAATGTGATGTCTTGTTTGTATTTTAGCTGGCTGTCCTGAGTCCGTCAGGGGAAGGGTGGTATATAAATGTAATAAAATGAAATGAAAAATGAAAAATGAAATGATTAAAATATATGCAAATATATTTAGGTTATTTTTATTAATGTCATGTTAATTTTTAGGCAATTATTTTGCATATTTAGGTAATTAACAAGTAGCTAGGTTATCTATTGCAGTAGAATATACTGTATTGCATCGATTATAAGACGCCACTGATTATAAGATGCACCCTTATTTTTCTAAGTTAGAAACAAAACATTTGAGAAGACTGCCCCCTGCTGGCACCTCAAATATAAGACACACCATGAATACAGAGACACCAAAATATTAAAAAAACATGCGTCTTATAATCAATGTAATACAGTATTACCATTTTTAAAATGTGCTTTTGTTTATCACTTGTTTTAGTATCTTTTGTTATAGGTTATTTTCTATATAATGTTTAAAAACTACAATTAACCTTTTATTTAAAAAGATGTCTGTTATTTTAAATGTATCTAATCTCTAAGTAGTTCTGTATTTTATATGCCAATACCAATAAGAAACTTTTCCATCTTTCCATTATGTGTTGTTGATGAGTTAAGATTATACTACCTAACTGGTTTGAGGGGTGTCATTAATATTATGTAGGCATGAAGTAGGCTCAGTCACTTTAGGATTTTATAGCCTTTGAGAGTAAAGAAATTGTGCATGCATTGGAGATGAATAGTTTAAAACTCGGGCCAGATTAGAATATGCTAAGCAATAAAATGCATGTCTCTTTGACATCGCAGAGCATTAAAAAAATCTACTTAATAATAAAAAATAGAAACAACAAAGGTCTATTTTTCATCTTATATCCTTCACAAAGATATAATGAAAAAGAAATAATCAAACAAAAAGTATTATCTTGTGATAATTCCATTTGAATTAGAAATAAAATTCCAATGCAAATTAGAAATAGAAAACTTTAAAACTTTCTGCAAGACAATTGCAAAACTCACGGGAAGAATATATAACCTATACTATGTCTAGTTTGCATTTCACATAAAACTGAAAATATTGTAATTCATGATTTTTGGAAAGTTAAGCCAGCAAGATGTTACAGATGTTATCAGAAAGAGGCCACAAAGTTTATCACACAGAAAGTCTTTCATGTATCATTGACATCAAACTTGAACTGTTTCAGCTGTGAAAATGATCTTTCTGTTGAACAATTTGTTATCATTAAACTCAAAAAGGACCACAATATTTGGAAACGTCAATTGAATTTGATGAGTTTGAATACATCTGAGTTAGAGATAGGGCAGGCCAGAAATGCAGTAATTCTTCTGCAAAAGAGACACCATGACTGGTGGAGAAAATGTAAAGGAATCAATCAGTCCCATATCTTCATCCAGGAGCTGTGGTGGCGCAGTGATTAGAATGCTATTGCAAACTAATTCTGTGCACCAGGGCTGGCCCAAGAATAAGAAGGGTGCGGTGCGAAATGTCTCATATGGGGCCTTAGGCCTCATAGAGCCTAAGACCCCGCATGAGACATTTCTCACCCGGTGCGCTGAGTCTTGTGCAGTCCCACAATTCACACCACTCTTCAGCTGACCCTGCTGCCCACAGTCAGGTATTTGATCCTGATTGGTTTAAGGTTGATTCAGCCTTCTATTCTTCCATGATTATTAAAATGAGGACTTAGATTGTTGGGAACAATATGCTGACGTTTATAAAACACTCAGACAGTGCTGTGAAGCACTATGGAACAGTATGTAAGTGTAATTGCCGTTGCTATTGCTATTGTTACCTACCCACAGACTCACTTTAACTTGTTGTGACCATGGATTACAAAGTTCAATCTTGCAGTTATCAAAAATATATCTACAGTTGTTTTACCAATAACTCTGCTACATTTGGAGCATATCTACACTTACATTTAACATACTTCTTTTCTATATTTATGCTGGTTTGACATTAAGACTTTTAAAATATCTTGTCTAGAATGATGAACTTTGGTAATGTATTGGAAGCTTTTAAGTCTGCACAGTTGAATATCATTTTCCTACCCTCAAGTGGTTTTTTAAATGTTATATATGGATATATCTGTAACTATGTATCATCTTTGGTCTTAGATGGGACAGTACTTTCTCAATCAAGAATGGTGCACAATTTGGGGGTCCACAATTTGGGGGTTGCAGTGCAACTACTGCTAGCAATTATATTTTGAGTTTGTCTGCACTGTATGACATTACTAAATGAAAAAGAAAATCACCTGGCAGTCAACATCTTTACAGTCAAGCAACGGTGTATCTGTCATAGGGTATAAAGCTAAGTAAAAATAACCATTTATAGACTAGTTCTGGGGCTTAGTTTTTCTGCCTGTCTCCCTTCTCTTTGTAATGCAAATGTGTTTGTCAAAATGCTTATCTCCAAAAACTTCCATATGCAAAATGAAATAAATCTCCAAAAATGTGAACTATAATCAAGTCGACAGAAATTGTTCCATGCTATATACATGCACTTTCTATTTTTGTATATACAATATAAAACATATAATAAAAACATGCTGAAAATATTGCAAATTGCCTTGCCATTTAATTTCATAAATCATATTATTGTTCTGGTTATAATATTTATATATTTTAAATTTAGTTTTAATCCTATGCTGTTTGTTTACTTGCATTTAATGGTTATGGAGCATGGGAAATTATTAGCAAAGGGCTTGTCAATTTCTTTTTAGATTATGATTGGGAGTATCAGCAAATGGTAGTTAAAGAGGGTGTATCCTTTACTTTTTAAAATGAAAAAACTTTTAAAATGGAAGACAATCTTATTCTTTGAAAAAGAGACAGGAATAAGACCAACAACCAAATACAAATAGCAAGGTTCAATTCACTTTTATATTTTAATTTTCTCATAATGAAGAATATTTGTATCTTGGGATGAGTTGTTGGATTTTTGGTGTTCTTTAAGGTTTTTTCTATTTGTGCAGAAATTTTCTTACCTGCCTAGGTAACCTCCTCAGTGCATAGGGAATGAAGTTTTTTTATTGTTTTTATGTAGTAGCTTCCCATACTAGCCTCGAATGTAATATTGTTTATTCATTGATGGAACAGTCTGTAAAGATATTGAAAACATACCAAGTGCTGTTAAGGTCAAACTATAGAAAATAAAACAAGGAACCAATCTAGGATTGAGTTCAAATTTAATAAAACTTCTAGCCTTGCTTTGTTTGTTTGTTTCTGCACTGTTAGAAAGTCTTAATCTTCTATGATTAAGTTTTCATACTTGCCTACCTTTAGTATTAAATGAGATTACCTATATTGCATTTTACTTCAACTGATATTTTTCAAATGCAGTTATTTGATAAAAAGAATGTCTTCTGATTTCTTTTGCATTTAACAAGAGTGAAAGCATTCAAATTAGTTTTGCCTTGATTTCTGGTGAAAACTATGATGGAAGTCAGGGCAAGGACAAAAAAGTAAACAGGGCAGGATTGGGAGTAAGTGACATTAGTGCAATAACTGGGTAGGAAAGAGGAAAGGTGCTGGACCTTGCCAAAACTTGATTTATTTAACAGGCCCCAAGACATCTCAGAGAGTCAAATGTTCAAAGAATGCTAGCATTTTTCTCCTCTTGTAAGTGTCTGACTTTAAGAATATTACTTCTTTCTGTAGATATTCAGAGTCTTGAGTAGCCATCCAAAAGCAAGTGATGTATGATCTTTTATCTACCCCAATTTTCTTTATCCACTTGGTTGTTCTCCAAAACATATATGCCAATCAAATGAAAAACATGAATCTAGCTTATCTAAGAGAGTCATTTCTTCTCTCCACGACATATTCAATGCTCTATGTCTAGCTGCTGGGTAGTGTTTGCCTAACATTTATATTGAGTAAGTTTCCAGTTCAGTTGCCAATGGTACCTTAGGATGTTCCAGAGGTACCAATTAAAAACCTCTCATTTTGTCAAATGTAAAGGTAACAAAAAGCAGTGTTTTTGGCACTTGGTTTCACTGTACAGCCATATGGAAAAGAGGACCATGCAATCTCACTACAGTTGGTAATATTTCTGTCCCTCTTCACTGTAGATACTAATGTGTGAGTGGAAATAGACCCATATATTTAAATGAGGCAACATTTTTAAAAATGTTACTTGTGATCATGATAAATGGATGAGATGATTTATTGAAATATTCTTTAGAAATATGAAGAATAGTTTGATAAATTAACCTGGTTTTCAGATCCGCTTTAAACTCCTGGAACTCTTGGGCATTTTGGATGGTAAAACATTGGCACTGAAGAGATTTTACCGACCTTGGAAGGATGGAAAGCTGAATCAACCTTGAGTCGTCCGGAATCAAACTCCTGACTGTGGGTAGAATTAGCTGGCAATACTGCATTCTAGCTATTGCACCATAATGGCAAAGCTATCTTTACTATCATCATTACTATTATTATACATATATTACACCTTACTCAAACTTTGTTACTTAAATAATGTTATTAAGGAAAAAATAGATGTAAGAATTTTCATGGATATTAGAAACAAATTTATAATGCTTATAAATATATTGACTGTAATTATCAGTTTCTCCCCAATGGAAATAAATAATGCTTTTATTTTATTTATTATTAGACTAATGACTAATGCATTTATTGATTTTTATTTGGTCCATTTTTTATATCAGTACTGTTTTTTATTTTTATTTTCTTTTTTCCTTGTGATTGCAAGTATTTACTTTAATAATAATAACAATAATAGTAATAAAATAGAAAAGGTAGCATAACTTTTGTGAGATAAGATTTGAAAAGAACAAAACAAATGCATACAATATTTACTGACAAAATTACTTGGCTGCATTGCCTGATTTGGGGCCACAAATTAATTTTCTTACACAATCAGCTCCTATTAAATAACCATGATATTAAAAACATAGATATATTGTACTTTGAGGAAACCTTTGGTTTTGAACTTCTGTAAGAAAAGAATCTAAGAGTTAGTAACATTAATCACAGTATTTGATTCTAGAAATCGAATGCTTCAAAGTAATTGATTTTCCTGTGACCATCATCAAGTCTTTTAACAGGAAGTCATACTAGAATTTGCCAAATGGTTGTTCTTATCATATAAATATGTTCTACTTGCTATACAGTTGTTGAGGTTTAAATGGTTATATTTCCTTAAAAGACAACAATGGATTTATTTGCTTTTTAACTTTGATCTTTTGACTGCACAAAGTGCAGATCTAGTCTACTCTAGGTAAATTATTTTGTGCTAGCTTCCTACATTCTTATATCCCTATAAATACTGCACAAGTGGTGTATGCTGAGCAAACATCAGTGGAACAGATGGGTTGACCAAATAATACAATTCTCTTGAGTGCTAGTGGACATTTCTGGAACACAGAGCTATATTTTATAAACCATTTTGTATTTGGCTTCCAGTGCTCTTGAACAAAGCACAAACTACTTTATGCCACATTTGAAAGGCACATGTATGTAAGCTTCATATATTATATTTTTAAATCACTTCTTTCAATCTATTCCTTTTTATACCTTGTGTGCATTATTAGTTAATAATGTTTGGTATGTTTTTATTTAGAATGTTGCTCAATGGATAAAGATGCTGAGCTTGTCGATTGGAAGGTCGGCAGTTCGCCAGTTTGAATCCCTACCGCCGCGTAATGGAGTGAGCTCCCGTTACTCGTCCCAGCTTATGCCAACCTAGCAGTTCAAAAGCATGTAAAAATGCAAGTAGAAAAATAGGGAGCATTCCAATGGGAAAGTAACAGCACTCCGTGTGCCTTAGGTGTCTAGTCATGCTGACCACGTGACCATGGTGATGTCTTCGGACAGTCTTTGGCTTTGAAACAGAGATGAACACTGCCCCTAGAGTCGGACATGACTAACATGGATTT
>JANHFO010004909.1:48282-59590 GCA_032468095.1 Pareas carinatus
TAAATTGGTTTTATTATTGGATTGTCAGCCATTACTATATTATCCTTTTAATTGGTTTTAAATTTTGTGACTTTTTTTCCTTGTCTATCTGTTTGTGTTATCCTTGCATGTTTTTTATACGGCTGTACACCGCCCTGGGTCCCCTCAGGGAGAAGGGCGGTATAAAAATCTTAACAAATAAATAAATAAATAAATTGTTCATGAGGACCACATGGAATTTACAACTGGTCCAGAAAACAGGGTCATGGGCAGCACTGGGTGCCCCTAGATTTGCCCACATTGAACTTCTGTTGGTGGAACTGCACTGGTTCCTCATCTCCTTCTGGGTGCAATTCAAAGTGCTGGTTATTTCCTTAAAGTCATACATGTTGCATGACCAGATTATTTGCAGGACCCTCTCTCTTTAAGGGATCTGCCTGTTCCAGTTGAAGATGGACGACCATCCAAATCTTTTAAATAAACAAATAAACAAACCGCTATATTTTCCTCAGCCTGTGTTTCCCCATTTTTCCATTTAATTCTGTGTTCTAATAGATACCTTTTTTGGTTTCTATCCAGGGTGTATGAAGAATGGTCTTGTTCTTCCCCTGTGGACCTATATAAGGGAGATTGAATCAAAGAACTATTTCTCTTATTGTTGATTTTATTAATATATCATCAGAATAGCAATTGTACCATAAGACCAAAAAAGAAAAGAGAAAAAAAGAGGATCTGCATTGGACATGATGTTCGACATATGTCATCCATATGTGCTGACATGTGGAAAAGGAAACACGGGAAGACAAGTCGATATAGGAGCCAGCCAGTAAGGCTTTTCTTCCATGCACAGATGGGAGGGACAAGAAGCAGGGAAATTGCCAATCAGATCCTATAGTTGTTATAATCTGTTCTAAGCAATAATCCAGTTCCAATGCTAACTAAATGCACTCCAGACTGGAATCTATGGAGTTGATTTAAAAAACAGTCAGGAGATCAGCATCTGTATTGCTGGACTGAAGGCAGTAGGAATGAAATAGAGCTTGTTTCTTCCTTAATAAGAATGAAGATTCCCCCTGAGAATATTGCTCACCCAAAGAGACAAGTGATTAAAAATATAGAATATATTATTCAATTCTGGATGGGGTAAACAAAGAATATTTGGGAATATTATTTTTGAGAATGATTTTTTAAAATTATGTGACCCCAGAAACAAGTGACATAAAAATAAATATCATATATCATTGAGAAAGTATTTTCTGTTAAAAACAGGGCAATATTGTTCAGGAAATTAATACTAATTAATGAGATCATGTGTGGGATTTGAAAGGGTAAAATGAATAAAGGCGATTCGGTTCCAGTGAAAGTGTAGATAAGAGGGCCTTCAGTTTTCACTGTTTGCCTGAAGATGCATTGAAGTTCAGCAACTATAATTTATCACTCTGTTTCATGGTGAGCCATAGCCTGGTAATTACTACCTTCTGCTATAATCTTTGTTATGTGAGCATTTGGGGGAAGGGGTAGCTGGGAGATTTACTGCAAGAAACAATTGATAAGCAAAAATCTGTAAATCATAATGTATAGATCATAATAATTAAACCGATAGTCTAGTTCTCAGGACCAATGTTGTAATGTAAAGAATGACCTGGAATGCAGTAAATGTGAATTAGACTGATTCTGCCATTCCATCAAGTATACAGGATTTCAGTACTTGTCATAGAAGAAATAATTTACAGAAGTGCAGTCGGCCCCATGGAATTTAGTTAAATGCAAAAACAACCAGCTTTATTCATCTGTAAGGGAGATGAGAAAGTTTGGTTCTACATAGCTGAATATCTACTACTGTACCCTTTGTTTAAGTTTTACCAAGGGTTTTTCTAGGCCCAAAGCAAGTAGGGCTGGTATTGGTAGTTTATACTGTCTAAGATCTTGGAGTATTTATTTTTCACAGTAGAGTAATATATATCATATGGAATGAGATGTGTAAATGAGGGTCCTCAAATGACTTGTTTTGCACAGAATCTTAGCTGACTTATTCTTGCTGAGTCCTTGGATGAAGTACAGCCTAGCTCTAATCTGATGATGGCATTAAAAATTGGGTAAGGAATATGTGCTGCTGATTATGTATTTGTTCAAGTTTTTGTGAGATCCATATAGCATCGTGCCAAGGATTTTACTGCCCCAGATTTTTATACTGCCTATTTTGACTTTATAGTGTTTTCAGAAAACATTAAATCCTGCAATTTGTGGCAGAGAAATGTTATAGAAAGACTAATTGGATGGTGGTTGGCAGGATTTTGTCTGTCTCCTTTCTAATATATTGGGAGAATAATTGAATTGAGCTAGTTTTTTTAGGGTTTATCATTGAGGACTTTATAGCAATGAAGATCTAACACTGAAGCCCAACATAATGGATTTATCTTTAAGAATTCTGGAGGAATTAAATCTGCAGCAGGAACTAGCAAGCTTTCCTTCTTTCTTTCTTTCCTTCCTTCCTTGATTGACAGTGCAATTCTAGGTAGCGGCAAATGTTTCTCTCCTAGGGCACAATGTAAAAATAGCTGCTGCAAACTGAGTGGAATCAGAATGGGGATTTGACCAGCAAATGTTCAGCTCCTCCAGTTGCCCTGACTCTACTCACAATTAAAAGATTACAGGATCATAAAAAGGATGACTTTATTATTTTTATAATTCGCTCAAGGCAGTGGACAAACAATACTCCATTTTCCTCCTCTTCCTCTCCACAACAAGTAAAACAAGTAAGGTAAGTTGGGCTGAGAAAGAGTGATTGGCCTGAAGTGATCTAGTTTTAGTATTTTTTGTTCTAAAATGTGTATTTATGAATGAGTTACTCATAGCAATAGAATAAGTAGAATAAGGTCCTCTAGAGATTCAATTCTTGTAACCTAGTCTATAGCTTATCGGTTTCACTAAAGTATTATGTGAAGAATCTCTTTTGTACAATAAGTAGAAGTTCCTTGATGATATAATCTATGATAGGTGCATCATAGCTACCAAAAAAAGTCATTATGACTGTATGAAGAAAATGTATGCTTTGTTTAATAGATTTTTATCCAGTTTGTACACTGATTTTAACACAGATTTCTTCATTTTATTCTGTTCACAGAAATGCAAATGGAAAAATATCTCTACCACCTTCCCTAGTGCCTGAAAATATAAGCTTAATTTAGGAATCTGATAAATGAAAATGCTTTTTTTAAAAATAAACAACAAATCATATACAATACCACATCTTTACCTGTTGGGGATACTGATATAATGCTGGAAGAGACAAAAAGATTTCTTGGCACAGAACTTCAGAAATAGGTATTAACTTTTAAGACTAAATTCATTTGCACCATTTATGTTTTTCTCTAAGGTATGGTTGGTTATTTTTTTACAAAGTAAATCTATTTGGCCATTGAAAGCAAAATAGAACTTTAGATGGAGTTGGTGTATGTGTTTTACAACCATCTTCTTATAGCAATTTCTTGAACTTCATTGCTTCTTATTATAATTTACATGAATTGCATGAAATAAAAGGATATATATATACACTAGCAAACCCATCTAAGCTAAGGATGGCAAATGAAGCATTTATGGCAGACTTCTGCTATCCCCTAAGAAAGGTATATGTGTGCTATCTCAAATGAATTGACTGATTTTAAAATGAAATGTGATATTTTTTGATGGAAACATTTTAGATTACTGAGAAATGTTTTCTAACAAGAGTTTGTTTTCTTCTTTTTTATTTTCTGTTTTCCACTCTGAAACAGAGTCACCACAGATATATCTATTACCCTATTGGAAGAGATGTAATCTACCCAAACTTTGTCTCAGCTCTGAATATCATGCAAATCTAGTTCCCATGCACATATACTAGGAAAGGTCACAAAGTACAAATGAAGCCATTACATAATTGATGAAACTCTATACATGAAACAAACATTCCTGCTGTATCAGAATGTGTGATTCCTAAAAAATACTGTGAAGATCAGAGTGTGAGCATCTTTGTGGTTCATCTTGAAAAGTTAAAAATATTCTGTGAGACTTTAAGTGAAATTTCCTATATTCTTAATTAAATTAACTTGCTGCTTCTTATATATATTAAAAAGCTGGTTTGATATAGTGGTTAAAACACCAGGCTAGAAACTGGAGGCTGTCAGTTCTAGTCCTGCATTATACACAAAGCCAGTTGCATGGTCATGGGCCGGTCAGCCCCTGTTAGCCCTAGGAAAAGAGCAGTGGCAAGCCACTTCTGAAAATTTTGCTATGAAAACTCCAGGAGATGTCCAGGCAGTCACCAAGAGTCAACGATGACTTGAAGCAAACAAAATAAATAGAAACAATTGTACATTATTTTCCTAACATGGAAACGAACATACACGCAGATTGAATGCAAAACCCAAATCCACTTCCACAATGGACAGACCTTCTTTAAAATATTTTATAGAAATAAAACAGTTAAATTTTATTACAATAATACAATACAATAATACAAACAATCCATGTTTTAAAATCTGCACCTCATTTTCTTCTAGGGCATGCAATTGTGTTGCCAATAAGTATAAATAGATGAACATGAAACTATGAATTGAAACCATGAATAACGGCTTGCTTGAAAAAGCATTTTTTTAAAAAAATTCTAAAGCTTGATAAAAATATAAAGCTGGATCTAGACAAATACTGCATTAATCTTGCTGACTTACAACATAGGCTATGGACTATTCTATAGATGTATTGGTAAATGTTGGATAATTACAACTACTATATTTGAAACAGGGGTGTATTTGTTCATCTTGGAATAATTCTGAAAAAGTTTTTGTGGAATCTGGTAGTCTGCTAGTCTGGCTGCTGGAGGCAATTAACAATTTCCTGGTCCCCCCCCCAGAGTTGCAGACAGTCCAGCTGCTGCCGCTGTATTCTGATTGATTAACACTGTTCAATAGCGCTCCTATTTAAACAGAGCTTAGCCTAAGTTTAGTGTGGGTTGTTCTCAATTGCTGTTATTTACTTAATAAAGTGTATTTGATTTGCCAATGGTGTCCTGCCTTTTGATTTCGGAGATGATCCATCAGTTTTCCCCCTCAAAATAAGATTGTTTCCCCCCCTAGAAAGGTCCTATTCTGCTCCCTGACCAGCTATTTTGGCTGAAAAATAAGAGCCATTGTCATATATCTGGATTATAGGAAGAGCTGGTAGAGCATTACAGAGTTTGGCAGTGAAAACAATGCTTCCATGCAGTGTGATTCTCATGAGGTAGTGATGAATAACTCCATTACTAGGCTTTGTGAATAGTTCTATCAGTTGGAAAAAACATGCATTATGATGAGGGCAGAATATTGTTTGAACATCATTGGACTCCTGGTGTACCTACAAGTAGCACACAGTGCTCTCACACAACATAGTTTCACTAGTGCTTCTTTCATCGTGGCTTGGCTAATTGCATCACACCAACCACTGCTCTGCCCACCTGCTTCCCTCTGCTTGCCAGACTGGCATGCAAAAGGTGTCTTCTAAAGCAAGTCAAATTAACTGCTGCCTTTTTCTCCACTTTAGGATATGTGTATATTTTTGGCACCCAATTCTATATCCTTTCTAGGGAAAGGTGACTCCATAGACCCTTGAGGAGAATGTGACTCCCCACTGGGAACTTCTGAAAATAGTAGCCTATTGTACTTTTGCCAGATGTTCACATGTAAGAAGATCAACACCAAAAAATATGGGGATTATTGTTTTAAAAATCATGAAGTACTGAGGTAATGAAGATAATATTTGATTATTGTACTTTTCCAGGAGTCGCTTCTGGTGAGACTTCTGCCGGCTATATAAATTTGATAAATAAATGATGATGACAGTGATGATAATATAATTGAGAGACTGGCCCACTTAAAATTTTTAATGTGAACCCCTCTTTATATATCTTTCAGTGTTGTCATTCCACTCAGAAAAGGAAAAATAAGTGATAATTTTAAGTGATTAGTCATTATTATCATTTGTGTGTGACTTCAATACTGTAGTATGTGACCAGCCTATTTAGTTGGATTTTACATTATTTAATCTAATTAGCTGATTGATTAAAGATCACAGCTTAAATTTCTGATAGCTTTATTAACTATCTGGTTTTATAGCTTGGCATATTTAACATTGATGGAAGAAACATAGTTTTATTAATCTTTATAAGGAATCATGCTCAAGGGACTCATTTCTGCTTATAAAAGATATGCAAATGTCCTTTCCCTTCCCCTCTGTGCACAAACCCTTCACTCAGTAAAAAGAGAAATGAGAACATGTGCAGAAACACAGAGCTCAAAGCAGATATTGACTCTAAGGCTTTCATTTTGTTTTACAAGGAGCCACAATTTATACTTGCTGCTTTCTAACTTCTCTATAATTCTCAGAATATGGTAATCTTCCTTAGTTTATAAATGGAAACTTTACAGTGCTTTTTTGTAAGAAAAAAGGTGCCAGAACTCATATCTTGTTAATCTTTTTTTAATATATATATATATATATTCAGTTCTTAACATAAATTTAGTTTATTGTATTTAAGGCAAAAATGGTGCCGGAAGTGCGT
Source organism: Pareas carinatus (assembly GCA_032468095.1). Lineage (NCBI taxonomy): Eukaryota > Metazoa > Chordata > Lepidosauria > Squamata > Pareidae > Pareas > Pareas carinatus. The sequence goes on from JANHFO010004909.1 coordinate 54,836, forward strand.
TCTGGCATGTTCTATGACAAAAAAAGCACTGAAACTTTAGAACATCCATATATCCCAATCACTGTTTTTAGCATACTACTCAGCTGCATTCTAAATTCAACCAGAATCAGTATATCTACTTCTTGTACAGAGATGAGTAGCCTTCCATTGGAATATGACTAACTCAGTGTAAGCACTGCTTCATCTCCAGTTAACAGCTTTTTTTTAAGGGTTAAGTTTTGAGAATATATACTGAAGAGAAAAAGGTGAGTCGAGTGGGTGTGTGAGGGAAAGAAATTATCCAAAATTACTATGTCATTTTCCCTCATATCTGAATGTTCCTCATATCTCTGACTGTGTCTATGCCTTAGTAAACTATGTTCAAAGAAAGGATCCTCTTTCCATTCCACAGAACCTGTACCTGCAGATGCTACATTAGGGATAGGGGTAGTCATAGTTTGTCCATATCTGAGTAACATCACAAACATTTTTTTTAATTTTGTGAGCCGTGTCTTTTGATCATGGTTTTCGAACAAGCCATAAGGGCCCTACTCACCAAATCATGACACTAAATCGTTACTATATATGCAACACTAAAAAAATAAAAATCTCCACATCTTTGATGGCCATTTCCCGTCCACATTTATATCTGTAAAAAGGTAAAGGTTCCCTCCACTCCCACACATTCAAGCTAGTTGAAGCCGACTCTCTAGACTTAACTGTAACTGTTGCCTATTCTATTTGTTGCTCCTGTGTTTATCCACTAAGCATGTGCTACACAGGTGACATGTTTGTTTTCAGTCTACATGTGATTTATTTTGTCATCACTTCCTTACATTGCTAATTCATAATCCTGATTTATGGTTGGTTTTAGGATGAAGCTTTATAGAAAATCATGTGAAAGATTAGGATCCAGTTCTGGGTAAACAAGCCATGACAAAATGCTGCATCATAGCATCAAACAGGTAGCTGGCAAGCTAGCAAATGGAAAGAAAATGGATTCACTGATTTGTGAAAGCTCAAAGTTGACTTTGGAATTTGCAATAAGCTTTTCCCTGAAATTCAGCCTTCAAACAACATGTATCCTTATGATGAGACACAAAGATCTCAATGGAGCAACTTGTTTATTTTTTTAATTGCCTATCTGTTCAGAGTCTAATGTACCTGAAAAACAAAGTTGTCCAATGTACAAATAAACAGTTCTGGATATGATTTGTCAATTGTCAAAGATGAATAGCCATTCTTGTTAACATTATATCCATCTAAGATGTGGAATATTACTCCCCAGCTTCAAGGTTTGCTTATTCCTTTTTACTGAATTGTGGATGAGAAGATGATTTTAAAAATGGTTAAATAAATACGGATTATGTAAATGCTGCATTAAAGGATTTATGTTGGAAGCTCAATTATTGCTTGAGCTGCTCTAATATAATAATATATACCAGTGTTTCTCAACATCAGCAACTTTAAGACTTCAATTCCCAGGCTAGCTGGGGATTCTGGGAGTGGAAGTTGCTGAGATTGAGAAACACTGGTATTGACTACCCTTATTGGATTGTTATAGAGAAAAATAGAAGGAGGAAGCATTATCCATACCACCCTGAATCTGTAAATGAAAGGTAGAGTATCATTCTAAGAAATAAATAATATGACTTTCAACTTCTCTGAAATTAATAGGAAAGTAAATAATAATTATGACACTAAGGATAGCAAGATCTGTATTCCTTAGACACAATTTAATAGGGATTGCATCTCTGCAGAATAAGAAGCCTCCTGGTGAAAAACATTTTTTAAATGCCCAAAGTATGACTTAATATAAAGAAAGGACCTTTGGTCTCATATGTTTGTGTCTTTCCAACTTCTTCCCCCTGGCCACTGTCTTTCATCCTTTCGTTTATTCCCACATGAATAGGAGATAGATAAAAAGGAGCAGTCATTCTGGTACAGTGTGAATCTGTCATATAAGTCAGGTGGATGGGAAGTCTGGAGACAGAGTAGCTGAAAAAAAGACTCACTGGAGAGTGAAATATCACTCAGAAAATGGTGAAAAGGAAGCTAAAAGAGAAGGTAGGAAAGACTAAAGTAGAAGTTTAATATTGGAGGGATGTTATTAATCAGGAAAGGAAAGGAAGCTGATAATTCAAGCATGGCAAATTAGATAGACTGAAGAACAGGGGAGTGGAGGATCTTTCATTTGAAGTAAGGCGAATCAAGGCTTTATGTGTGTAGAAGCTATGAATAGTTCTTGTCAAGTCAAATGAGGTCAGGTGCCAAAGGACAGCAAGGTTACCTATAGGGTTGCCTCATGTAGTTAGTACTACAGAAGCTGTGACAGCACAGTAGTTAGAAAGCAGTCCTACAAGTTAATTCTGCAGACTGCCAGCAGTTTGATTCTGACTTGCTCAAGGTTGACTCAGTCTTCCATCCTTGTGAGGTTGGTAAAATGAGGACCTAGATTGTTGGGGGCAATATGTTGACTCTGTAAACCACTTAGAGAAGGCAGTAAAGCACTATGAAGCAGTATATAAGTCAAAGTTCTATTGCTACTCTACTAAGAGCAGCTTCTTTCTTGCCTGAATACTTGCTCTATAGCTGACTGACGAGTTGAAAAGCCCTCTTTCCCAAAAAGTTTGTTTTTGCTGTCTACCTCTAAGAGATATCTGTGAAATGAAACCTTTAGGGTAGACTCACTCAAGCCTAAAGTATTGGGAAGCTTCTTGAAGGGAATGACATGTGTCATTTGAATGCTATGGGCTAATGCTGAACAAATACAATATATCTGTGTGGGAGAAGTAGAGAGGAAAGGAAAAAGTATTCTAATTAATTTCACCAATTCAGGGGAATTAAATGTGACTACATAATTTGCCTCTGAGGAGATCTGAGCCTTGCCCTTCAGATTTTGCTTATCAGCAAAGCAAAGAAAAAGAAAAAGAAGCAGCAACCCCACCCCCAAAACAGGCAATTTCTTAGACCAGTGATTTGGGAATATTGAATGGAAAAACAATTGGAATAGGGAGGAGAATGAGAGGGAGAAAGTGTTTGCGTTAATGAGAAAAATCCTCTTAAGATTTATAGACTGCAAAGCAGAAAAGGAGTTACTGAATGAGTGAATATGGAATCAAGGGTATATTAATATCTTTTGCCCAATGGGAACCAAACAAGGCTGCAGAAACGATCTGATGATTAGTGCAGTGCAGCACTCTAAAGTCCGTTGACTCATCTGTCCTACTAGATTGACCTTGGAGGAATGGATTTAATATATGCTTAGTTCTTCACCTATTTACTGGAAATAAACATTTTCCCTTAAAAGACAACTAATGGATTAATATACAAAAAGTGAAGGCATTGGTCAGTCAATTACTCAGGCTTGAATCCTGAATTTAATAGCTCTTACTCTTTAGCAGGCATGCACAAGATTAAATTGGTAGCCTGAATTTAACCTGTGGTAATTTTCAACAATATGCCAATGGTTTAATAGTGGAGCCCAGAAGGACTGAATTAATACAAAAATAATTAGTACAAAAATAGAGCAGATCTTCCAGATAACCTGACACCACAGAGACACGTGGAATTCCTGCTTCATTGTTAATGGGGTTTCTACAAATCCATTTTTGTTCTTGTGCAGCTCACAGATTTGAATCTAAACATCTGCCCCTGGTTCAGAAGAGTAGCATTTCCTACTATCTGTTACAAATTTCTTTAATAAATAAATAAGTCATTGCAGCATAATCCTGCTGTTTATCAAATTATGTCTGACATCAGACTATGCAGCAATTACTTAATGTAGCAATTGCAGGTACTCTATTTTAACGTCAGTGGCTTCGCAGAAGGGAGAAAAGGCTGAAGAAAATGTTCAGCTTTTGATTGAATTTTACACTGAAAAGTCTGTCAGCTAAATAAAGCCCTTATTGAAATAAAAGCTTTGCACTCTCCATTATTGTGATAAACTCACTCATCTGGTAAGGTAGTCAAGCAGGTGTTTTTATAAAAAGGGTAAAACATGTACAATGGTTCAGTTTTCCGCCTGAATCAATGGAATGTTGACTGTGATGTGGCTGCTGCACAGCCGCTTTCAATGGCTTTCAGTCCTATTTTGACACTTTCTGGGCATGTGTTCATACCAGGCTGTCAAAGTTCTGCCCTAAGGAATTGAAGAAAATTCCTTTGGTTGCCTTCCATTCTCCCATCACATGTGTTTTTGAGAAGGCAGCTTACCTCACCTTATGCATTTCCATTATTTTTTCCTTATTGCTGCGGAATGAAAATAAGAGAATCTTGAGCTCTAAGGCCACACATAGCCTTTAAGTTCCCCTTTTGAACCCAGAGATATACCTGATTAGAGTGGTTGGTAATTGGTGGAACAATTTCTGGTTATTTTGAGGTGAGGCACATATAAGGGAAGTACCATAACCAGTAAGATAAGAAAATCCACACTTTCTTGCTAGAGGGCTTTTGTATGAGGGGTCTGGTTCATTTTAAACCATTACCCACTCTGGTTCATAGATTATTCCAAAACACTAATATCGTACTCATTTAATTTTGCTAATCTCTAGGACAGTGTTTTGAATATTTTCTGTGGTTATAGTTTATTAACTAAGTTTGAAAAAGGCAGAGAGAACTTATTTAAAGGATTCCGGGGAAAATGGCCGCCGGGAAGCAGCCTTCATAGCGTCGGGGCCAGGAGAGACGAGGCTCCAACGGTCTGGTATGTGGGGACGGGCCCACGCCCAATCCCCCTGAATGGGGGAAACTGCTCTAAACCCTTCGCCCTCCCCA
>JANHFO010004910.1:28652-41083 GCA_032468095.1 Pareas carinatus
CTGTGAAAACAAGAGGAAGGAGTTGGCACTAAACATAAAAACATAAGTTATAAAAGATAGCAAGATGCATAAAAAGAACACGCTGAGTGACCATTAAGCTCTGGAAAATTCACATCTAATGTTGGCTTTGTAAAAACTGCTGTGACAATTCTCATTATCTAGACTAAGCGCCCAGTTCTGTTGCCTTCTCATGCCAAAAGAAGATAAACAGCTGTTTCACCTCTGGGGTACTCTTGGTAGAAAGCTCAAGCAGAATAGCCTGCTGTTCCAACAACTGCCTGTATTAAAGAAAGCAGCACTCTTTTTACAGAATACACATATAGAAGATTCCCTCTGTCAATGTCTTTTGGACCTGTTTGTAAGTATAGCAAAAAAAATCAGAAAAAATCTGCAAAGCTAATGCCAATCTTGGAAAAGATAGAGAACAAACTGCATTGTAAGTCAGGTTTCTCTAGAGTTACTTCTGTTGCTGAATTTTCTGATTTTCTTTTGCTTTTAGAACTTGAAAATACTTAACATTTACAAAAAGATGCACCATATGGGGCATTGGTTAATACTGACAAACAAATACTTTGAACTTTAGAATCTCAGCTGGTATCCCAACACAACACTGTAGCCTATCAGGCTTTTTTTATGAGGCAAGGCACTTGATTTTTTTCCGAATACAGAAGGGAGCAAACTGCTCCGTTTGCCTTTCAGCTCCAGTCTAAAGACTTTAGCAGGCAGTTGCTAGGTGACAGCAAAGAAGTTTTACAAGCCGACAAAGAAAGAAAAGGTGTCTCGAATAGAACTTTGTATGGGACTGTTGCAAACATTTTTCCAATACTAGAATCTCAATGTAGTTCATGTCTCCAACTGCTTTGGATTTTTAAGGGACATTTTGGAAGTGGGAAATGGAAATAGGAAAGGAAATAAGTTATCACATTGAAAACTCTTCATTGTGAAGGGAACAATGTTTCCCATGTTGATGCCCTCATGATGTATTCAGTTTTCAAAATTCTCAAGTCAGTTTATCAGGGGGCATTTTTCCACTATGTGCTGCACTGTCTGCTTTGGGGCACCGTAGCTACACTCTGGGGAGGGGAGTTTTCCCCATTTGTACAGGAAATCGGCAGACCGGTCATGGTCTGTTTTGATCCTGTTAAGAGAGTTGCCCAGGTCTTGCGAGATAGGTCAAATCCTCTTGGGTCATCTGTTAGACAGAAAATATTGTGATTCTCTTGAGGTGGGGGCAATGCATAACCATCCCTGCATCCAGGTATGGTATAGATCGAAGTCCTTCTGCAGTTGGTTTTTAGCTGTCCTAATAGATGAGTGTCTAGAGCGGAGCCTATTTTTTGTGGCATCAGGGATGTCAGTATTAATTGGTAGATGAATATTGCTAGTTATTTTCTTGTACTCTTGTACAAGCGCATTTTCTCTCCGTAAGTGTGGTGGAGGAATATTGTGCAGTACTGGTAGCCAGAAAGTAGGGGTAGATCTTATAGTGCCCGTTATTCTGGAAGTGAAAGCCACACATTTAAATTGCAGTTTTAGGGAGATTTGATTACCTCCAAATCTAAATTGCAAGGTGAATCTTTTCAGAGAGTATATCAACCCATTTCACCTGGTCAGACAAGTAACCCTGCAGATCCTGTTTCTTAAAGAATTTCAACTGATGAGATAGGAAGAGATCTTTCTCTGCTATTGCCTTTGCCCTGTGGAACATCTTATCCCCAGACATGAAGTAGGCTCTGCTGGCTTTCCAGAAGAGCATTAAAGATAGGATTCTGTCAGCTAGCATGAAGATCTAAGAGTAATATGTAACCCTGGGGGTGGTTAGTGGCCTGGGGGCATTCCGTTTACCTCTTTAACTTTTTTAACTTTTAGCTGTTAATTTTTGTTTTAATTCTGTTTTTAACTGTTCTTTAGTTATGCTTTTTACATCTGTGTACAGCTTTTATTTGTAAACAGCAGAGTCACTCAGTTGAGATGGGTAATGTAGAACTTTCATAAATACATAAATAAATAATGCCAAAGAGAAATGAGGAATCAGAAAATGTTGTTTGCCTTCTAGAATAGTAATCATCCATTCCTCCCTTCTATATTTTTTTAAGCACTAGTAGTTGTAATATTTTGCGCAGCAACCTTGAACATACTTAATTAGAAATAACTCACTGAATGGGATGAGATCTCCTGTGATACATTTTGATGAAATTTTGTTGTAAGCACTGAAAACGTATATCCCAATCTTCTTGAACCCTGGTATGGTGAAACTCCAGTTCTCAGAATTCCTCGCAGTCACATATGCTGGGTAGGGGTTGTGGGAGTTATAATAGCAACACATCTGAAGTGCACTCTATTGGGGAAGGGCAATGTAATTTATAGACCTCAGTACAAACAACTCTTCAAGTAAAGCAAATTGCTACTTCAAATTGAGATACAGATATGTTATATAGCCAGAGTTCTACACACTATCAAATGCTTTTCCTCCCCGTATCTGTAGGTATAACAAGATATGCTACCTTGCAGAGTTATTTGGAATGATTATATAAAGTCAGGAAAGTATTCAACACAGGAGCAAATTCATTATCAGATTTATCATGTATCATTTCCTATTATCAGTATGTTTCGGGAAATGACTCAGTGGCCAGTTGTATTTTATTAAATACACCAGGGACAAATTAGCTCTAGAGAAAAATCAGAGTATGTCATTCTACTTGTCAAGTAGAAAAATATAATAACAGTCATTATTATAATTATTGTATGATCAAGGACAATACAGTAGCTGTGATATTTTTCAAATCATTTCATCGGGGTAAGAATTAATTACATTTTTAAAATGTCACCACTGGAGCATATGACAGAGAAGGGATAGCCTTAAAATATATTTAATAGGTAAGTAGTATTATTTTTTGCATGACTGGCCAACTGTCAGGGACTAGAAGCCTACAGTCCACAGGGCAGCCCATTAACCACTCAGCTCAATAAATAAGTAAAGACTATATCATAAACATTTGTTACCCCCAGCTACCAGCTCACAGCCAGACATTTGTGCATGGAAAGTTGCAGTGCACAATCAAAAACAAGGCTCCTGCCTTTGAAAGTAGAATGGACAATTTCAGTGTTAAAACTGCCTCTCTTATTTAACTATTAAAGGAGCAGAATCTCTGTACCTTTTTTTGTATCTAGCTGTAGACAAGAACTACAATACTGAAACAAAAAGCTCCAGCTTTGTGAATCAGAGCTGCATTCCCTCTGGGAAAAGGTGACTTACTATGATCCCCATCAGGAAAGACTATATATGCATCTCTAAGCACACATCCATCTTGACTTGTGTCAGTCATAGGCTTTTCCTTCTCTTCCTTTCCCAAGTCCTAAGCCGGTGGGTAATTTCCCCAGAGTTTTTGTCATTCCTAGCCTCACTTCCATCAAATGCTGACTGATTGCTAATGAGTTCCTAGGAGCCTATTCTTTTGTTACTGGTGAAATTCACGCAGTCTGAGAATGAATATAATGTAAACTCTCTCTCTGGATCACTTCTCCACTCAGATCTCAAACCTGAGAACACTAAATGGGAGTGTCACAAGCTTTTATGAGTTTTCAGGAGTTTGGTCTAAGCCAGCGTACACACCGTGATCTTATGAGGTTTTTCTTTTTTTAATCAGGCAAACCGAGCTGTTTGCAACACAAACCGTTTGTTTTGATTCTAGGCAGCATTCCTTCCTCTTTGCTCCCTTGCTTCTTGGCACAGACAACAACCTCCATAATGCAATCAGCAATGCTTGAGTTAGAGCTGACTGTTCAGGCATTTTAAAAGGGATTTTTTTTTCTCTGTTGGTAAAGGAAACCGCCCTGCATCTAGTAAAATCTAAATATGAACATTGTTACATCTACAGTATATTCTTTCCTATTTAGAGATGAATTAAGGTAAATATTTTGGCTGGTTTTCAATCTCTAGCATTGGCCTTTACTAGGATGTCTCTTCAGCCTACTACCCCAAAGGGTAGATTTTATCTCACAAAGGTCTCTTTCTACAAGGGGTTTTGTCTCAGGCCCTGAAAAAATCCATGTATACTGCCATAGGCAATAAAAATAAGAGCTGGTTAGTAGATAGTTCAATTAGTATTGTCTTGAATAAAGTGAAGAATTTCATAGAATAAGGAGATTAAACAGATCAAGTAAAGTTGGTTAATAAGTTCCTTACACCAGAACAGTTCCCAAGTTTCTGAAAAGTTTATCACTACAAAGGAATAGGTGTATTTCAAGAAAGAAGGAAATAAATAAATAAATAAATAAATAAATAAATAAATAAATAAATAAATAAATAAATAAATAAATAAATAAAGAAAGAAAGAAAGAAAGAAAGAAAGGCAAACAGGCTTCTTGTTGCATTACATAGCTCTGAAAGCTCCTCACAGAGGGGAAATCAGCAATTGGTTAATTCAGATCTAGTGCTGATTGGCTTTCTTGCTGTAATAGTTGCGCACCTCTCTTTTTTTGGAATCTCAAGTAACACTGAGTTACAATGCAAACCACCAAACATAACTTGGCAGATGCCTAGAAGGCAAATTACTGTGGAGCTTAAGGGACAGTCATGCAAATCATCTTGAAGAAAACCCAAAATTTTCTGGTGTGTATATGTGTGTGTGATTCAGTAATCCCTGGATGGGAGTTGAAATTAGGTCAAGGACTGTATGAAATTAGGCCAAGTAATGCATATGACTCTTCTGTAGCTAACCCTGTAATTAGACTTACTTAATTGCTACAGACAGTCATTCTTTCATAGTTACATAGTGCCATACACATGGCACTTTGTAAAATGCCACACACACACGCACCCACCATTTATGACACATAAACAAGCACATTTTTAAAAAAAAATTAATTTGATATTCTGTGAGATGATCTTGTCTTATGGGCTCCAGGTGATGTCAAAGGATGACATATTTTGCATTAGAGGAAGAGCATGTAAAGGACCCTCCATAATGTGGAGTGTGTGTGAAATTATTGAGGCCCATGAAGATGCTGTTGGTATAAATATGAGGGCAAAGTAACTGAAATAACCTTTGATTATTACTATCCTCTGCATTCTCAGGAAAAAAAAGCATTTTTATAAATGAGAAATAATAGGCAAACACAAATGGCTAACTCACAAGAAGTGCAGAATTCTGTCAAAGGGAATACAAAACAAAATCAAAAGAACTGATGGTAATGGGATACAGTTGCTAATGGTTTAATTATTTACAGTTATTAGAAAAAACTAAACTAGTCAAAAGAGTTATGGTATTGAACATTTTAAGAGTGATTTTGAAAATAGAATTATGTAGAAATGATGAAAATATAATGGCTAAAATATATAAACTTGTGTTGACATTTGAAACAAAAACAAGTGAAAAATATATGATAAACTGGACTAAAGTTGATTATAAAAAGTTGGAACACTGGAAAAAATATGTGAATGGAAGGATTGAAATTTACACTGCTATAATCTTAATAATTTTAATAAAATATTGTTATTATTGTTGAGTTGCTAAGTCATGTTTAACTCTTCACAACCCCAAAGCCCTTGCACACCAGGCCGTCTGGCCTCCATGATCTCCCGAAGTTTGCTCAAATCCCAGAAAAATTGTCTAGAATGTATATAGGCACTTCAATTTTATGTTGTAAATGTGAACGACAAGAAGGACATTTTATCATGCCTGGTGGATATATTAAAAAGCTGGAAGTCTTTGGATCCATAGAATTTTAAAGATATTTATTTATTTATTTGTAAAATTTATTAGCAACTCATCTGACTGCATGGTAAATCTGAGCAGCTTACAATATTAAAAGATAAAACTATATAAACCTAATTCTATTAAAAAATCAATGTAATTAAAAGATGAGGAGGAGGGAGTATGCTGAGAAAGGAGTGTAGCAAATCTGTTGTTAATCTATTAACCACTCCCAATATGACATCCCTCCTTTGGAGCCCCAAGCCGACTGGCAGAGCCAGGTCTTTAAGCTCTTATGGAAAGTAAGGAGGGTTGAAGTTGACCTCGCTCTTTGGGGTAAGATGTTCCAAAGAGTGGGCACAATGGCAGAGAAGGCTCTTATTCTGAACCCCACCAGCTGGAATACTCTGGCCTGCAGCATAATTCCTCTGCTAATATGGGAGGGGCGGGTCAATGACAGCGGGATGAGATGGTCCTTCAGTGTCCTGGACCCACGCCATGAAGGGCTTTGAAGATAATTTCCAACACCTTGAATTTCACCTGGAAGCAAACCGGCAGGCAATGCAGTTCATAGAGCAGTAGTGTTACATGGGCTACCCTTGTGGCCACAAAAACTGCCTGCACCACTGCGTTTTATACCCATTGTAGCTTCCGAATGCTCATCAAGGATAGCCCCACATAGATATACAGTACAACTGAGATCAAAAGTTTTCTTTTTGGAAGTGATGGATGAATAATCAGAAAAAAAATCAGGGAATTTTTGTTGGATTGCCAGACAGACAGGCTGGAGGCAGGAGTTTAGTCAAACAGGTCTCTTTATTAACAACAACTGTCAACTGTCAAACTCCAACAGCCTGGGATTCCCCGGGCTGCTGCTTTTATACTCGGCCAATCAGCAATTAGCTGTCAAACTTTGTACAGTTGTAGCCCGGGCTTTTGCGAAGCCAGCGAAGCCCGCGAAGCCACTGCAATCAATATACAACAATTTTATTTTGGTATATGTTAACTGTAGAGAAAATATTGTATGCGCAAAGATGGTATGATTTGGAATTACCCACAATGAAGAAATAGTTGGTAAAGATAATGGAAGCTGCTGCGATGGCCAAATTGACTTCTTTGATTACTGGAAAGTCAGTATCTATATTTGTTATTGACTGGAAACCTATTATATAAAACAGAAAAAAATGAAGTTACAATTTATGATTTTGATGATTAGACAGGAAAACCATGCAAAAAAGAGAGTCGTGATATCACTTTAGAAAGGTAAATTGATAACATAGTACTTATAAATGTTGTAAAGAAATGCCGTAAAGTTCTTTGTATCTTTCTTTCTTTTCTAATTTTCTTTTTTGCACTTTTAGCTTTAGCCTTTTCTTTCTTTTTCTTTTTCTTCCTAATTCATAAGCACACAATTTTAAAAAAAGGTCTACATATAGGGCCCATATCATATGGATATGTTACAGCAAGATGCCATCTACATGTGAGTTGCATTCAGAAGTAGACTGAGGAATTATAGCTCTCTCTCCAATTAATATGTCATTTTATGAATCAATTACAAATGTGGGTGGCATTGTGTACCTAATGGCATCCTTTGTTTTTTCTAATAAATATCGCTCATTTAGTCCAGACTGAGCACAGTTTAACCAGTCAGATGAAACCATCTATGATGGAGCCAGCCTAGGTCCATTCTATGACTAAGCACAAGAATTAGTAGAAGATGACTATTTCCTTATCTGCATTTGTTGAAAGAGAGTAATTAAATACACTTTATGTATGAGTGAAACACTAGAAGAAAAATGTTAGTTTTATTGTTATAAACTGTCAACAGTTGCTTATGTTGAGAAATAAATACCAATAGCAAAAGAGGTTACTGTTTATCAAAGATTATTTTCCTGCTTTATTTATTGAAAAATGTTTATTGCCGTGGTGGTGCAGTGGTTAGAATACAGTATTGAAGACTAACTTTTCTGACTGCTGGCTGCCAGCAGTTCGATCCTGACTGGCTCAAGGTTGAAGTCTTTTCAGCTAAGATCCAAGCCCAACTTCTTTTTTGGAGCTCATTTGGGTTCCTGTAGATGATTCCTTTCTCTTGACAGAGTTCAGACTTGAGATCTATTCTTCAAATTCCTCACTTTGTTTCATATGTGATTCACTATGAAGCTGGCCTACTTAAGTTCTGCCTGGGTTTTCTCCTGTTAGCTTAATCTATCTTTGAACAAGGATGGTGTTCACATGGTGAAGGCATAATTGAAACAATAGAACATGTTATTTGTATTGTCACCTCTATGTAGGTATTCACCAGGAATGATTATCTCTATTCTTTACTACACATCTTGGTCATTCCAATTTGCTTTCTATTCAGTTGTTATTATCAGATCAGTCTGATTTTACTTCTCAAACTAGAGCTAAATAGTGTTTTATAGTTTGTACAATACACTGTAATATTTTTCTAATTCTTTTTAGATATTTCGCAATGGACATGTTCTTTAAAGCATAGTACATTTCCTTTAATACATTCTCATGGTTAGCAATAGCAGTAGCAATAGCAGTTAGACTTATATACCGCTTCACAGTGCTTTATAGCCCTCTCTAAGCGGTTTACAAAAATCAGCATATTGCCCCCAATAATCTGGGTCTCATTTGACCAACCTCGGAAGGGTGGAAGGCTGAGTCTAGCTTGAGCTAGTGGGACTCAAACTGCTGGATTTACTGGCAGCCAACTGTTAACAGAAGTAGAATGCAGCCACTGCGCCACTACAGCTCAGTTAATAGATCCTCATAGTTCTTGTAAAGAAGAAATCATACAATTGGAATCTCTTTTAGAGTTATTTAAAGAAACTACTCTGAATGCTGGGATATCTGATATTGGGGTTCTTTGTATTTGTGCTTGAGTGCCTTGTTACATTCATTTTTTGACAAAAGATGAATGACATGTGAACATGTGTCTGGCATAATCATGTCTATGGAACCTAGCTGAATGAGAATTTATGAACATATATCCACAATAAATTTGCACCTGCGCCCATTTTATTTCTAGTTATGGAAACTATTAAATGACATTTCTGAGTACTGTATTATAGAAAACTACTTTAGGTTTGTGTTCTGAAATCTTACATACTATGTGCAATTATTTCAATGAATGTTAAAATATCACTTAGCACAATTATCTGAAGCAGAATATTCAGTGTGGATGTTTTATCTCTGAAGACCTCAGTGCAGTTTGCAAATAGATTTTTGTTATTATTGGAAATTGAAGAGATATATGCAGTTTAAAAAACATGAAAAACAGATTAAAGAAATGAAAATAGATTTCCAATGTCTGTATGATATTGCCTCTCAGAATGCTTAGAACATAATATTGTTTTTTTTGAAGCCAAGGTTCATAAATATATTTATATGTTCTTTTTGCTGAGCCAGACTTGGAAAATAATCTTCAGGCTTGTAAATATCTACTTCAAAAGTTGAGGTGAGTTTAATAAATTACAGCATTTTGCAATTTAAAGCCAAAATCAAACTAAAAAGGAATTCAGTGCTTTTCTGTCTCTTATTACAGTTTTGCTGAATGTCATTTTCTTTTCATAAAACATCTGGCCAGCTGTAGATACAGCAACAGCTGTATTGGAACTGAATATTTTCCTAGCATTTCCTTTTTTCTCCTATATCTCTGCCTGTTCAGTTTTATACCAATGTATCAAGACATCATCCTTCAAAAATTGTAGTTTGCCCAAAATCTACTGCAGGTGAGACAAAGGAGATGAATGTTGGAAAATAATTATTTCTCCTTTACACAGAGAACTGATCGTCTCTTGCTGGACTAGACTGATGGATAAATCGACAAAACATTGTCACAATCCCAAGACTCTATTTTTTTTATCACCTTTCTGTAGATGAAGGGGTTATAGAAAAAGAGAGCTGTAAGAATAAGTTTTGAGAATAGCAAGGCTGGCAAGAAAACAAACTTGGGTGGATTAGCACAATTTTTATAAGTGGATCCAGAATGCAGGAGCAATGTTGTGAGTAGCATTTCCTCTTAAGATGTGATCTGTATCTCTTTAAATGATTGCACTGATTGGCTACACATTATGCCTGTCTTTAGGATTTTAAAAGATCAAAATCATTGAAATGGGAGATTAAAGTGACCACTTTCTTCTGTAGCTTTCCTGTGATAGTGTCTCAACCATGGGATTCCCTTTCTTCATATATTTACCTGCCACCACTGGTTGTATTGTTGAGAAATATCTGTTGGAATCCCTACAGCTAGTTTCTTTTGATTCCAGTTTTATCTGATCAGATATGCATTTTTATTCAATGAATTATTAATCCCTTGTCTTTCATGCCACAGTAATTGGATGGAAGCACAGGCAGATCCTGGTAGTTTTCTCTGCAGGTTGAAGTTGCTCCTGCTCATTTTCTGACACCTTCCAGTCAGTGGAATAACAGTTGAATAGCTTCTAAACTCAAGTCATGGTGTTACTTCTTTTTTACAGAGTGATTCGGGAGAGCCCCTATCTCTACCACAAAAGAACAATGTGCCGATCAATGAATCACTAGGAGGCAGACAATCAAGTCTAGGGTTGTCCCATCTCCATGTCTAAAAACAGCAGAGAAGCAGAGATCTATAGAATTGTGAATGAAACATCCAGGTTGTCAAGGCAATTGAAAGGGTTTTAAAGGAATAGAAGCTGGATCCCTTTCTCCTTAACTACGCTATCTCAGCAGGTTGCTATTATTGCCTAATTATTCATCATTACTAAAGTAAGAAAATTGCCCTTGGAAAAATGCTGCACTGTCCTTGGAAGGAAATGAGGTGGCCTGGGCCTGGTATGTGTGCTAACAAAACTGTGCATAGGAGTTTATATGTACATGCAGGAATAAGCTTTCTATACCAATAAGGGAGACCATTTAAGGTTGAAATAAGGGGTCCTTGGTGCTCTCTGAGCTTGGTTGTTTGCTAGCACTGATGATGTTACCTAGTTTGGATAATGAAATGCCCGCAAAAAAACATCTAAGCCCAGAGGAACTAAACTCAAGGAAACTTCATAGCCTTTTTGTGCCTAAATTTAGCTTAGGTCTTTTGTACTTGCATCCAGACATTCCACATATCTAAGGGCCAGAGTTTGTATCACAATGTCATGATGCATGAATTGTTACTTCCCTTTTTGCCCTTCACCTATGGATGTCTAAGCATACAATTGCTAATGAGACCTTCAAGGCCAAAAAATAAACTGTGCTTTGATTAGATTTTATATGGTGCCTTTTCATTGGTGGCTCATGACAGTATATATAGTCTTTATTTTAACGCCACAGCAACAGCCTTGTGAGGTAGAGTTGCCATGAGAGGAAATGATTGGCCAAAAGCCTTTTGTGTTTTCATGATTGAAGGTGAACTTATATTTGGCTTTCCCTGGTCATTGTCCATCACCTTATCTATCTTACAATAGCAGTTCGCTGGTGAGCACCCAAGTTACTAACACTGCACTGAGGTTATTATAATGAACAGATGACATGCTTAATTGTAATTTAGATATAATGATACACAAAAGCTTTATTTCAAAGGCTTTATTTTGCTGGACCTCAGAATGGAATGATGGAAGGCATTAGATTCAGTCAGAACTGAAAAATGGTCTTGGAAACTGTCTGCTGTAGTTCATTCGTTTGTTCAGCAAACATGATTGCTGCTTGAAGAGCTCCAAGAAGAGCCAACTATTTCCCACATCGATTGGTTCCATGTTAAAGTATGTTTACCATCAAGAGATTCCTTCATCAAATTATTTCAGCCTATAGGATCTCATATTGGCATTTTTACCCCCTTCCAATATTTAAAAACTGCTTTCACAACTATCACCTCCTCAACCCTCTCTTCCCTAACTTAGCAAATAATTTTTCCTGCAGTTTTTTTTCACAAGAAGCCAGTATAGCCCAGTGATTATTGGATTTGTACCAGGGAGACCAAATGTAAGTCCCTACTGGCAATGCAGTTCAGTGGCTGACTTTGAGCTATTCTACCTCTTATCAGCATATTTCCCAGGATAGCTTTGTAGATACAAAATCAGGGCATTTGTGTGTTCAGAGAATGCAAAGATACGTATAAATGCAGTGGTGTATGTTGTGTTCTTGGTTCTGAAAGCATTGAAACACAAACAGATTTATTGTAGACAACACGAACACATACTGGTCAGCAAGCAGTAGCATGATAGAAGCAGCAAAGACTGCTGCACAACAGGCTTATATACAGAACAACCCCTAGGCGGCAGCCAATGGACAATCAACAGTTTCCCGTGCTAAGGACCCCTGGAGACAGGCAGTCTGGGCCTGCTCAGGCTTCAACTAATTTAGTGCAATGTCTAAGTAGAACATGCATTAAAGCCATTACAGAGTAAATAAATAAATAAATACCCAGTGATAAGTTTTACATTCCATCTTATCTTCAGTTTCCTTTCCTGAAATTGTTTCATTTCATGTTACTGGTTCTGTTACCAGTAAATAATACACTTTAGAGAAACAGTTGGACAGATTCTAGGCTGTAAAGTTGACTTTAATTTTCAGTGCTTATATCTGTTGCATGTTTGGCTAACAATTAGTATCCCTATGCTTGAACATTTGGCTCTCAGTGCAGACACTGTAGGTCTAAAAAGGAGTTGGTGTATTTTTGCATTACTCACCACCTCCTAGCGATCGGCCCAAAGTCACTCAACTGGCCTTCATGTTTAAGATGAGACTAGGACTCCCAGTCTC
>JANHFO010004912.1:15325-26885 GCA_032468095.1 Pareas carinatus
ATAACTTGAATAATTAACATAGAACTTTAACAAATATTTACATAATTATGGGGTGTGGAGGAAAGGGAATGGGAAGAAGGGGAGGGAGTAGGGAAGGGGGCGGAATTGGCCTCTTGCCATCTCTCCTGATCCTAGGATCCGTCATCAAGATGGGCCCCTGGTGTTGATGGGCCAAGCCTGCGAGCGGGACAGGGGAGATGAGGCTGGTGGTCTGGGATGTTCAATAAAAGTTCAATAATATACTGGCGTTCCTCTATTTATCACCACAGTTGAGCTCAAAATTTCCATTGCTAAACAAGACAGTTGTTAAATAAGTTGTGCCCCATTTTACGACCTTTGTGCCAGGGTTGTTAAGCAAATTACTAGAGTTAAGTGAATCACGTGACCATTAAATGAATTAATGGGTTTCTCCCATTGACGTTGCTTGTCAGAAGTTCCCTAGGACCCCAGGATGATTAAGCCATTGTAAATACATGTCAGTTGCCAAGCACCTGAATTTTGATCACGTGACTGTAGGGATGCGGTAACGGTCATAAGTGTGAGAAGTGGTCCTAAGGCACTTTTTTCAGTGCCGTTGTAACTTTGAACAGTCATTAAAGAAATGGTTGTTAAGTCAAGGACTGCTGGTAGCAGAATATTTTTTACCTTTTCTATTTAGGAGGGAAAATCTACGTGAAAGGAATGAGCATAGGAAACTAAAAGGCAAACTCCTATCCATAATGATCCTAAATCTGAAAGACAACCCATAATTACCTTTTGGTGGGGATTGCTTCAAACTTTGGAGGGCATTAATTAAGTGAAGGGATTAATCGGGTTTGATGCAAGTCTTTGCTCTCACTAAGCCCTCCCCTTCAATTAATTGAAAATGTCAGTTGAGGGCAGGAATAGGAGGTCATGACTTCCTGCTCTCTTGGCCATCTTAATTTCTGAATTCATCCTTACATACTGCACCACCAAAATGTAGGCTGTTTAACTCAAAGCAGTTCTGTGTTGCATATAAGATAAAGTAATTTCTTACTAAGTTCCGGGCTCATCTTCAGATACTGATGATCCATGGAATGCAGGAGGCCATGCTTGGCTCACTGTCTAAATCACAAGGAAACAACAGTGCCTCCTAGAGGAAGAAATGCATTCTTGGATTTGCATTTGAGAGTTCTACTATCCAGCTTACAATATGTACCTTAATATTTGTTTATAAATTCATTATAATGACACTGATACTTTAAAGAAAAAAATCTTTAAAAAGTTCTCTAGTAGCAAATAATTTAAAAATATTTTCAGAATAAAGGCGGTTAACAATATGAAACTAGTTTTCTTTGCCACATTATGCTTTACAGTATTTAAAATAAAATTTTAGGAACTGTCATTTTTTTCATTTTTTAGAAAAAAAATTGTAGAAAACTCAGGTTTCTCAATATTTTCTTGTTGTTTTTTTTATCCTCACACATTCAAGACCAACCTGTGGATTTATTTCGTTAAGAGATTTATATCCTTTTTTCTTCAGGAATCAAGTTGGCATATACATAGTGCTCTTTCCTCTCATTTGTCCATACGACACACCTGTGAGGTAGTTTTGAATAAGAGAATGTGACTGGTCCAGAATTGCCCAGTGAGATTTTTCCACTGAATGTAGACTGGGACCTAGGTCTTCCCAATGACAATCCATTTATCTTACTCTCCTGGTCCTTTCATTATAAAATAAGGTTTTTATTTTAATTTTTACTTAAAATGTTCTAGATTTGTAAGTTGTGTGATGCATGGTGGAATATTTATTTATTTATTTATCATATTTGTATGCCACCCCTCTCCAAGGACTCAGGGCAGCTCACAGCATAGCAATATTATAATATTACATAGTTACATATAACATATATACATAGATTATATTAAAAATAATTTTATCTAATTACAACTAAAACGAGAAAACACACTCACGCACCTTTTATGGTCGGATCTTGCCCAATCACCAGGCGAGATCAACGGCCCCAAGCCTGCCAGAAAAGCCAGATCTTCAAAGCCTTACGGAAAGCCATTAGGGTGGGAATTGTTCGGATCCCTGGAGGTAATTGGTTCCAGAGAGCTGGAGCAGCCACAGAGAAGGCCCTCCTCCGCGGATCCGCCAGCCGCCATTGTTTAGCTGATGGGACTCAGAGAAGACCAACTCTGTGGGATCTTATCGGTCGATGGGAGACATGCGGTAAAAGGCGGTCTCGTAAATAGTCTGGACTCAAGCCATGTAGGGCTTTAAAGGTGATAACCAACACCTTGAATTGCATCCGGAGACCAATAGGGAGCCAGCGCAGTGCAGAATAATACATTGTGGAATAATAATTGCACATTTACTACATGTTTGAAACATTCAGAGTATTTTATACATACTCTGACATTTAGATTCTCTAAATGCCCCCAAATATTTTAATTAATGCAAAGCATCTACCAGGATTTTTAGCAAGTCTCTCTCAAAATGTGATATATGCTCTAGGAGTGTAAAAGTATTTTTGCATTAGATAGAAAGATAAACGTTGGTCTATACATGTTTAGAGATATCTTGATTTCAAGGACAAAAATATTTTACCTATGTTCATTTTATCTATATTTTGTCTATGTGTATAACAGGAATGATACCACAATCAAGTAAAAACAAAAGATATTGGACAATGGGCTTTCCTGATTTTTCATGCAGGGTAGTTGGAATAATAAGGCTGAAGGCTGAAAGTAGGCGAGGAAATTTCTGGAATAGTTTTCTGTATTGCTTCCAAAATCAAGTTTCATTTATCAGTGCACTAGCCTGTGCTGTATCTCCTTATTGCTAATTATTTAACTTTGTCCAGTGGTTTGTCATTTTACTAATATTGTATTTGCAGGAGCAGTTGTATTTTGTTTGCAAATAGTTCTAAATTCCCAGGACTGGAGATTAGATTGGAAAGTAAAAAGAAAAGAAAAGTCAATGACAAACCTCTTATTTATTGTTACCAAGAATACTAGATTAAAATATTCATGTAGTTATCAAAAGGTTAGGTGCTTGTGCAATCCTAAAATGCATTAAGATTTTCACCTTAACATCAAACATAGGTAAAGTTTTATAATGAGTAAGATTAGCTCTGAGATGAGATGGCTAGACTACGCAACTTATAACATTATGCTCTCTTTTGTAGTTAAAATGCTGTTTTTATAGTATAATGTCATTGATATTTGTATGTGTATACTTGTATTATAAATGATTTGACTCCATTCACATTCATTCACTGTTACAAGTTAGCATGATTTTAACATGTGTTCTTCTCACATTCATTTGGAAGACTTTCCTGTTGAATTATTTTTATTACTCACTCAGTGTGCAAGCTGGCCATTAAAATGTCTTTATATGCTCTATTGAATAATCAGTTACGCACTATAAAACTGAACTCTGCCTGAGGAAATAATAATAAGCTTTGCCTGTTGCTTGGTTTAATAAGTTGGGTTTCAGCACCAGCCTTACCTTTTAAACTTACCTTGCATATTTATGACTATTTATGACTTTATATAATGTTTGTGATTTTCACTCTCACTTTCAATTGAAAATCAAATCAATCTGTTGCAGCTCAGATTCTGTGTAGATTATATTGAGCTCTCTGCTCAAGAATGCTTTGTACACTTGAAAAAAAGGAATGTGAGAATTTATTATTTCCGTAGAGGGAAAGCATCCTGACCAGCAGGGACTATGACAAAATCATTGAGCATTTTGGTTTCCTGATTAAGGGTTCATAAATGAAATAGTGAATATAAAAAATAATGTTACACTGCCTGTTCATGCCTTAGCTTACCAACATTCATTTAGTGACCATCTGAAGTTATAATAGCACTGAAAAAGTAACTTTTGACCATTTTTCACTTAACAACTGTAGTGGCACTCTTTTGGTCACATGATCAAAATTCAGATGCTTGGCAACTGGCAGGTATTGATGACAGCTGCAGCGTCCTGGGTTCATGCAACCTTCTTTTGCAACCTTCTGACAAGCAAAATCATTGGGGAAGCCAGATTTAATTAACAATTATATTTCTGACTTAACAACTGCAATAATTCGCTTAATAACTATGTCAAGAAGGATTGTAAAATGGGGCAAAATTCTTGCTTAGCAACATAAATTTGGAGTTCAATTGTGGTTGTAGGTCAAGAATTATCTCTACTCACTGGTATATATAGTGTATGTTATTCAGGTTTAACTTTCAGAGGTGAGTTAGAGCTGAAATTAGATTTAGGAACATTCATAGCTCTGAGAATTGTTAACATTTTTAACAGAGTAGCCGCAAAGCGAAATAGGCAGCAAATAAATTTAGCAAATAAATAAATAAGCATAGCAAATTAGTATATGAATGACATAATAAATAGTTCATTAGGATTTTATTAAATCTTAAGCAGTATTTATAAAAAAAATTGTTTTTGTTTTTTCTTCTAAAAATTATTCCACAGGAACAGCAGAGGCAATAAGGATAATTATTGCTTCGAATATAGAACATAAATAACAGAGTTGGAAGAGATCTTGGAAATCTTGTAGTTCAACCTCACCTGCTCAAGCAAGAGACTCTATATCAGTGATGGTGAACCTTTTAGAGACTGAGTGCCCAAACTGCAACCCCAAAACCACTTATTTACTTACTTACTTATTTATTTTTCATATTTATATCCCGTCCCTCTCCATGGACTCAGGGCGGCTTACAATAAAACAATATTAAAAATTACATAGATAACAATAACAAAAATAAGTAGAATTAAATTACAGGTAAAAATATAACTATAAATAAAACGAAAAGACACATTCACACACATGTTGTGTTATAACTATTCTCTTTTCCTAACCTGGCATCTGATGTCTAAGATGATTGTCTCATTCTGTGTAATGGTAGGATGTCTCCTCTGACTGGAGAATTTGGCTAAATAGCCTTCTTCTCCTCACTTTATTTGGCCTCAAAAGCCTTCCTCGGACACTCTCCTTACGTGTGTAAGTTCTACAAAGAAGGAGAGAATGCTGCAGTGGGCATGATAATCCTGCCCTAGAGGAGAACCACAAAATCTTTCATAAATTTTAGAATTGACGTCTTCCCTGCTCACTTTCTTTCCATGTAGTAAAGGGGTGGGCAGACTATGGCATGTTGCATGCACCCTCAGCTTCAATGGTTTTCCCAGTTGCAATGTATATCAATGGGAGTTGGGCTATAAGGAAGATTGAATGTCAAAGAAGCAATGCCTTTGAGTTGTGGTGCTGTGGAAGACTCTGGAGAGTCCATTAGACTGCAAAGCGATCAAATCAGTCAGTCCTGGAAGAAATCTACCCTGACTGTTCCTTAGAAGAACAAACGATGAAGCTGAGACTCAGATATTTTGGCCACCTAATGAGAAGAGAGGACTCCTTAGAAAAGGCTGTGATGTTGGGAAAGATCGGACGCCAAAGGAGAAGGGAATGGCAGAGAATGAGATGGCTGGATGGTGTCACCCATGCAGCAGGCATGAATTTGGGCAGACTGCAGGAGGCTGTGAAGGACAGAGTGGCCTGGTGCGCTATGGTCCATGGGATCACAAAGAGTCAGAGACCACTTAGTGACTGAACAACAGCAACCCACTTTACACCATCAAAACTGATTAGCAAAACTTCTGAATCTTGGCAGAGTTATCTTTGACATTTTAAGGTTTTTTTAAAAAGCAAGATCCAAAATACATGTGTTAGGGCTTAAAATCTGTTCAACCTCATAAGTTTCAAATTTTCCTGCTGTGTCATCACCGGCTGCACTTCTGAAAGCTCTAAAGACCAAACAAAGTCAAGTAAATGGAAAGCCCATCTCTGTGAAACATCAGGATGGACAATTTCAAGTGGTTCTTTGCTTACAACTTTGAGGACCACCAACATTGAGGAAAATATTTAAACTTTGCATGGGGTTCAGAATAGCCATTGAAATGCTTAACATCCATAGTACAGGTAGTCCTTGATTTACCGCATCTGTTGCTAAGTGTAAGAGTGGTTACGTGAGTTTTGTCTCATGATTTTTCTTGCCACAGTTAAGCGAATCATCTCAGTCATTAAGTTATGAACATCAGAATCAGAATCAGAATTTATTTTCGCCATGTGTGTCAGGACACACAAGGAATTTGTCTTCAGCAATAGTGCTCAAAAACTACATACATACACAACAAGAATACAATCAAGATACATTTATAGTCAGTTTGAATATATAAGCATAATCACGATCATTTGTATATATATACATATATATAGGCCTAATCATTTGTATATATATGCATAATCATTTGTGTATAAAAGCATAAGATACATTCATAGTCATAAAGTACATAACATTCATCATGTCTTGTTATAAAGTCCGGACATCATGTCACAAAAAACCATTTCATCTTGTCACAAAGGACACCCTCCGCACTGTGTTGACTTTTTGGCAGCTGCCGCACACTGCTGACTCATATTTAAGCGATTCTCCACTAGGATTCCAATATCCCTCTCACAGTTATTGCTGTTGAGCCAGATTTCACCCAATCTGTACACGTGCATTTGTGTGTGTTTTTTCTTGCCGTTGTGTAGCACCTCCTTTTCTCACCGTTGAATTTCATTTTTTTGAGATACAGCTCCCTGTTCCAGTTTGTCAAGATCCTTTTGTATCTCAAGCCTGTCTTCCGGAGTGTCGGCTCTTCCTGCCAACTTGGTGTCATCTGCAAATTCGATGGGAAACAAATTCTTATGATTTCTGAGAAGAGTCAGAAAAAGAACAGCTCTGCACCTGCGAGACGAAAACTACCAAGAGCATAGAATGGCAGGCCTTCCTACTGTGTGAACGTTTAGACATCCTCTGGATGGGATACGGAACTCGGAAGGAGAGGATGACATGGTGGCCTCCTTAAGCTGGTTCTTTCGAGCAGACTCCGGGGTTTAGAAGACTAAACATTTGTCGTAGGCATCTCTTCGTCATTCTAATAGCGTACTATTGCTCGATATAATTTCCAGCCCTCGAGAACCCTTAGGAATGACATTCATCCTGAGCCAAAGGCCCAGTGTGTTGGATATTGATCTATTGAGGTTTTGGAGCTTTCATGACAGAATGGTTTAAATGAAAATATCAGGTTTTTGGTCATGCCGGGCAGTTCAAAAGATGGAATCGTGGATTGTTTATCCAGAGTTTGGGGCAAGCTTCCATCACACGACAAGGAGCTCAAAACCTATAATGTCTGCAGGGCTTAACTTTCCACCAGGGTATATCTAACTGGATATAAATCCATAGAGACGGAAACATTATAGAGTGAAAGTTCCAGGTCGCGTTGTCATTTTAGCCAATTTCCCCAAGCAATGAAAGACTTCATTGGTAGTCCTTGACTTAGAACAGTTCATTTTTGACTGTTCAAAGTTGCAAAGGCACTGAAAGAAGTGACTTGTGATTGTTTTTCACACTTGTAGCCATTGTGCCATCCCAGTGGCCACGTGATCAAAATTCAGACGCTTGACAACTGAAATAAGGAGAAATTTCTTGACAGTGAGAACAATTCCTCAGTGAAACGGCTTCGCCCCAGACATTGTGGGTGCCCCAACACTGGAGGTTTTAAAGAAGAGATTGGACAACCGTTTGTCTGAAATGGTCTAGGGTCTCCTGCCTGAGCAGGGGGTTGGACTAGAAGACCTCCAAGATCTCTTCCAACTCCGTTACTCTGTTCTATAGTAAGGCTGCTCTGGAGTTCTCATTGGTCTCTGTCTTCTATTAATCTCCCTTGAAGTCTTCTTCTTATTAAGTCCTTTTGTCTCTTATGCCCAGTTGATTAACCATTCTCAGAAACTTCAGCTGACCCCTCTATGGCCATTAAGCACATCTTCTCCCCCCCTCTCTCTTGCAGAGTTTTTCATTTAGTTCAGGACAAGGTGCCTTGTGTCTCCCCCTCCCCTCCGCAATCAACACCTCCATATTCTCTCATAGGGGCTAGTGAAGAGGCCATGCTACCGACACACCTTGATTGTTCAAGAAGTGACAGATAGCTAAAGGCCTGTCATATGGAAAGGTGAAGGCTCAGTCATTGGTGCTGCATTCGAATATCATTCGTGCAAGACTGCTCAAGAAAAACACCCTTCAAGTTTAATATGCTAATGAATTGCAATTGACAGTTCAGTATACGGGATAGGCTTAATCCTGTGATGGTTATCATTTATTTTCCTTGTGTTAGAAATTCTGCTTATATATAGCACCCCAGATCAAACATGAGTGTACAGTCACCATGTGCTTTACTGCTATAACTATTTAACTGGAGCAGGAAACTTTCTACACCAAGAAAAGACACAGAGCAGTGATGGCGAAACTTTTAGAGACCGAGTGCCCAAACTGCAATCCAAAAGCCACTTATTTATCGCAAAGTGTCAACATGACAACATGAGCCCCCCCAAGGTCATTGGCAACCCCCCTCCCTGAGCTTGCCATGGGCCTTCTGGCAGCCTCCTCCAGCTTCTGCAGTCCACTGTGAGCTATGCTCCCCTCCAACCTAGCTCCTCTCCTCTCTCACGTTCGCCACACACTCCACGCTACATTTGAACTAGCTACCTTACCCCAGACAGAGAAGGAAGAAAGCGCTCCAATTGAGCTGCTGGATAGAGGGGCAGGTGATGTCAGAAATGTCCTCAGGCACATATGGAAAAGGGGAGGGGACCCCTTCCTCCCTCTGGCTTTCTAGTAAAGAAATCTGTGTTGGGGTGATGACGCACCTGCCCACAGAGAAGGCTCTGAGTGTCGCCTCTGGCATGCGTGCCGTAAGTTCGCCACCACTGACATAGAGCATACCACAAAATGCAAACTTATAAACACTGCCATCTACTGGTTGTTGCATAAAATACATCCCAACATATTGACTATCAACAAAAGGGCTGCTCTTCGAGATAACATCCTTCCTGCCTGCCAACTTGTAACAGAATGGGGAAGGTAAACATTGTCTATCAACCTATCACATGATGTCCCAGATATACAAACTGTATTTGTGGTGATGACCCGAATCTACAGAGGGAGGGGGGAGAGAGAGAGAATGAGATAGGAGGCTTTCACGGAAAGACACAGTCATCTGTAGGAACAGAAAGTTGAAGTGGGCTAAAGAAGTTGGCAGATGCAATGTTGAAGTCACATTGGGAGGAGAACATGCACTAGGAAGCAACAATGAAGAGAGATTATTGCACCTTGTTGAAAAGATACTGTTGCGGCTGTGTTACTGGCCATTTTCTTTTATTCTGTTGCAGTCTTCTTTCTATTGCTGTATCTTGCACTTAATTGCTCTAGCAGGCTATGACTGGACTGTTTATGCTGCTGCTGCACTTTTGGATACTGTCTTTGAGCCCAGAACCTGCTAGAATATCTGCTTATATATAGCACTACAGATCAAGCAGTGTGCACAGTCACCATGTGCCTTACTGCTCAACTATTTAACTGTAACAGGAAACAGGAAACTCTAAACACTGTCATCTACTGGCTGAATCCTACTGTAGTTGTTCCACATAAATACATTTCAACAAATACAAGCAATTTGGTCTGCCTGGCATTGGTCTCCAGAGGGAGAAAAGGACCCAATTCAGTCCATTCAGCAAAGATATCCCAGAAGGAGAAGGAGAACTGAACTTGAAAGATTGCATCCAGATTTGGTCGCCACACCAAAGATGTTGAGATGTTGTTTAAAACCTCCAGTGATAGAGGAGTACCCATAACTTCTGGTGGCCAGTTGTTCTACTGATTAATTGTTCTCACTGTCAGGAAATTCCTCCTTAGTTCTAGGTTGCTTCTCTCCTTGACTCGTTTCCATCCGTTGCTTCTTGTTCCGCCTTCTGGTGCTTTGCAGAGAATTGATCTATTCTCCTTTCATACTTAAACCAGGAAGAATTCCTTGATGCAACTGTAAGAAACAACAGCGCCCTTTCATAACCAATTAATTTAGAAATCTTACTCATTTGAATATTTGAAGACGGAGAGAAATTTGCAACTAGGTTATTCCAGATGTGGTTTCAGCTATCATCTCCTTGCTTTCACTGCAAATTCTTGCCTGAGTTTCATTCTTCCCAGCAATTCCCGGAGGGTTATTTTGTATTACACCTCCATCTTCATTAATGTTGGCATCACCTTCTGACTTACTGTGAATTTCATTAACATGTTGTTTACCCTCTGTTCCTGGACCATAACTGAGCATGTTAAATAAGATTGCTTGGAACACAGCTCCCTAGCGACATCTCCTTTAAGTGCCCACAAATTGACATTCCAGTGTTTATCACAAAGGTGCAGCCTTTAGCTAGGTCTACGAAACGTAGCTGAATTTAAATTTGGAAGGTGAACATGTAAAACACTGTATGATTCAGGAAACAAGCAATCAATTAACAACCCGAGCAGGGTCACCTGATCAAAATTCAGATGTTTGGCAACCGACTCATATTTATGACCGTTGCACTGCTCCGGGGTCCCGTGATCCCCTTTTGCGACCTTCTGACCACCAGAGGCTCTTCCTCCTGTCCCCGAAGGTCATTGTCACCTGTTTCTACAAGAGTAGACAGCCCACATTCTTAGGATCATAGAGTTATATGGTTAGGAGGGACTTTGGGTGTCTTTTGGTTCATCCCCCTGCTCAAGGTAGGAGTTCCCAGACCAGGGGTGGTGAACCTTTTAGACACTGAGTACCCAGATGAGTTGCGGCTAATGAGTTGGCACTCATGACATCATCGCCTGGTGCCGCTACTCCTTTCTGAGCATGCTCAGGTCTGGGGCGATGCTGGGGCGGCTTGGCTCACGTGCCAGCAGAGAAGGTTCTGGGTGTCCACTGTGACACGTGTGCCATAGGTCGCCATCCCTGCCTTATACCACTGCAGACAAATGGCCGTCCAATTTCTTCTTGAAAACCTCCAGTGATGGAGCACCCACAACCTCCGAAGGTAAAAGCTGTTCCACTGATTGATGGTTCTCACTGGCTGGAAGTTTCCTCTTTGTTCTTGGTTGGATCTCTCCTTGATGGGTTTACGCCTGTTACTTCTTGTGCTGCCTTCAGGGGCTTTGGAGAATAGATGGACCTCCTCTTCTTTGGGACAGTCCCTCAAGAATTGGAAGGCTGCTATCATGTCGCCCCTTGTCCTTCTTTTCATTAAACTAGACATACCCTGCTCCAGCAACTCTTCTTTATATGTTTTAGCCTCCATTCCCTAATCATGTTTGTTGTTTTTTGTAGGGTACCAAAGAAGGCAGACTACATTTTAAGAGAGAGCTCTATAAAATATTCGAAAATGATCTGGTGACTCTTCTTTGCATCCTTCCATACGGCATAGCACCCAAGAAAGAAAGACCTAAAATAAATGCATCTACTTCTTCCTCTGATTGTTCTCTGTGACAAGATGAATGCACTTTATGATTATGAACGTATCTTATGATTGTGATCACAGTTTGTTTATTGTTTATGTATGTATGTAGGTATAAAGCACGTACATCTGAGACTAATTCCTTGTGTGTCTAGACACACTTGGCCAATAAATTCTGATTCTGATTCTGATTCTGATTCTGATTCTGATTCTGATTCTGATTCTGATTC
>JANHFO010004913.1:17063-34725 GCA_032468095.1 Pareas carinatus
TTTGCCAATGTGTAGGACGGAGCATTTGCTGGTCGAGATTTGGAGTTGCCAATCGTTTGCCCATTTATACACATTGTCAAGGTCACATTGTAGGGTAGCAATGTTGTCAGTGGATGTGAACAGGTTGGAACTGCAAGAATGGTCATAAGTCACTTTCTTCAGTTCCGTTGTAACTTTGAACGGTCACTAAATGAGCTGTTATAAATTGAGGACTAACTGTATTCTGTGGTGACACGACTGCAGTTTTCAGTGCTTTTTTGTCAGTTTCCGACATTTACTTCCGGTTTCCAGGAAAAATTACCAACTGAAGAAAAAACAGGTTTGCTTAACGACCTCAGTATCCGCTTAATGACTGCAGCGTTCACCTAATGACCACTGCAATAAAGGTTGCATAATCGTGCACGATCACATGGTGACCTGCTTAATGACCACCATGAGCTATAGAAATAATTTTGGTCTCAATTGTGGTTGTAAGTTGGGGCCACTTGTATGTGATAGAAAGATATTGTTCCTATATAAATAGACAAAACAAAAATCCAATGGATTCTGAATATCTGAATATATCCTGTGTTTCAAATATGATCTCTGTACTGTAAAACCACTTTTTAGACATCTTTATAAACAATTAAAAAATAGAATACTCCTTTCACTATAATTTTTTAAAACAGTGAGAAATAGTGTGCTTTTTTCCTCTCTGGCTGGTCACAAGTGGTTCTGATTAGCGGTGATATTTGCATCTATTTACAAGCAGATAAAGTGGACCAAGTGGAAGCTGGTATTGGATACAGCACAGATAGGTTCAGATCTATTAGTGTCCTTTTTCTTTTTCAATCCTTTTTTTAAAAAAACACTCCAACAGCTTGAAAGAAAAACAAAGAAAAACAGAAGAAAGATACCCCTTCTTTCAGAGGCATCAGTTTCTTTGTCATTCAACAGAGTTCTCAATTTGCAGAATAGTTAGCTGTAACAAAGCAGAGAATCTAGATTTCAAATTCGTCCTCCCATTTACAATTAAGAATCACCAGGCTGAACAATAGCCCAAGAGATCAGCCAGACAGCTTCCATCAAGGATCACAAATATCAAAAGACCAAGTGAATATGTATCTTCTCAATGGAAGTCTACAGAGCTCTTGGTGAGTTATTATAAAGCTAATGAAAAAAATGTAAATTTAGACACTTCAAATGATCCATTCCTTGGGCACAGAGAACTACATGAAGAGCATTCAGTTGGTTGTGGAACTGAGGCAGATTTTCCTTTCTAATAGTGTTTTAGCTCCATTTTTCCAACCTCTTGAACCCTAAAGAAAGGAAAAGCAAAAATCAGAGCAAGTCACCGTGAGAAAGAATGCATATCGGCTTGAATAGCAAATCCCTTGCTTGAATCTGATTTATATGATACATGCCAAATAACTTGACCATCACCACTTTATGCCAAGTGATCATTTAAAATACAAAGGTTAGCAAATGGTCAGAAGAGAAAATTTGGATGGACATTTGACCTAGAGTTATGGTATTTTTATGTTTTGGAACAGTGGACATTATTTGAATAAGGCTTTTTCCAAAGAGTTTGCCAATATACATCCCACTATTAGATTCTGCATTAAAGAGACATTGATATAAGACAGAAATCTGTGACCAGCCTCCCTGAGAGACAGAGGAATGATGGTTGTGGTAGAGAGTCTGATCTCTTTCTTCAGATTTAAAACAAAACAAAACTGGCAGAAAACATATCACTGCTTCCTCCACAACCACATTCTGTTGGCGGCCAGTGTTAGGCCCAGTCAATGGAAAAGGACATACCCTGTTTCCCCGAAATAAGACCTAACCGGAAAATAAGCCCTAGCATGGTTTTTCAGGATGCTCATAATATAAGCCCTACCCAAAAAAATAAGCCCCAGTTAAGATTGTCAGCCAGATGTATGCATTTGGTATCATATTTCCCCGAAAATAAAACCTAACTGGAAAATATGTCTTTTGGAGCAAGAGTTAATATAAGACCCAGTCTTATTTTGGGGGAAACATGGTACCCATTAGAAAACACAAATGATGTTAATCAGAACAAATACCTTACTGTGTGAGAGAGAGAAACTGCAAGGGTTTTGTCATCCAAGGCTTAGCATAAGCAGTGGCCCCACCTCAAGTTATCAGTTAATCCTGGATGCAGTTCAAGGTGCTGGTTATCATCTTTGAAGCTCTGGAATCTGGATATCTCTGTGCTGATCCATTTCTAACCATTCTGTCTGTACCATGAGATCTCGGTTCCTCTGCATCTGCATGGCCCTAGAAGAGACAGGGTGAATACAGGTGGCCAAATTTCCATGCAGACCTTAAAGGCCTCCAGGCACTAGGACAATTAACAGGGAGTCAAACTCTCCAACTCTATTAACAAGTTGATTGGTTCTTTAAAAGTATTTATTTATATCCTGCCTTTATTATTACCCAATCTGCCTAGTTGACTGATGCCTGCAAAAGCTCCTGCTCTAGATCTTTGTGCCCATTGGCTCCTTTTTTGCCCAATCATTCAGCTGGCAAAATACACAATTCTCCAACTAACAGAAGCTCCCCAGTTTCAGAATTACAACTGTTTTCACAGGGACAAATGTTCAGGAGACCAGAGAAACAAACTAGACACCAGGCTCACTCAGAGCAGAAAGACCTCCAATCTACCCGTACTTTTTGAAGTTTTTACTTTTGAGGAAGTGCTTTTGGACTGTTGAATTCCCCCTCCAAGAGTCTCATGACAAGAGATGAGAAAAAATAATGGACATCTGCAAAGAGCAGAACTTCCTTCTTTGGGAACTGGAATTGCATTTTCTTACCGAGTATATAAAAAAACCCCTATCATGATTTCCTTTTTTTACATCTTCAAAGCATGCACAAAAAGGTAGCCACAAGAGAAAAGACTGTTAATTAAATTATACTCATCAGAGACACAGGAGGGGGCATTCCACATCCTTTTTGTGGCTCTAATTACTTTTTGTTTGGGCTACAGTCAGATGCATATACCACTTTTAGAAATGATTTCCAATTCACAGCCATGTTTGGATTACCTTTCATATAATGAATATAGGCACCTCATTCCATCCATTGGCATATCATTCCTTTTTTTATGAGTAACTTCCCTGTATCATGGACAGAATTTTAAAAAATGCAATCTTAGGGGTGGCATGCTCACATCTAATAATTGTGTTAGTAAAGAGTAGGTAGGTCTGGATGGAAAGCAGTATACAAGGAGGAAAACAAATCCAAATTCTATTGGATCGTTGCATGGTTCATTTATAAGCCACCTTTCCGCAGAGAGCCTCTGTTTGTTTTAATTCTACAAACTCAACTTGAATGGGAAAAAACATAAAGTAAACCAATGAGCTTTATGATCAAGAGGGGACCTAATGGAATCAACCTTTTAATTGCTACACTGATTCTGCTTTGGCCTATATAAGTCTCTGTTTGGAAACCAGAAGAAGCAGAAGCAGTTGTCCATTCAGATGGATCGGTGCCAGCCTTGGAGCTGAATCATACAGAGATACTACCCATCATATTCCCTACACGCCCAAGACCAAAATCTGTAAGTTCTCTCTAGCTACCTTGAGCAACTTGAAGAAACTTAGATGGCATCTATAGCCAAGAATGTTTCTTCTTACCTTAACCTCATGATATTAACTTTGGACACTTCCATGCCACTTTCCCTTTCACTCTTCAAATACTCAGAAGCAGTTGGAGGCAAGCAGTTGACTACTGCAAGCCTGAAATGCTAACAACTTAGAGCAATGCTAAAATAACTCTCACCTCTCGCAAGACAATCTCAAGACTCAGTAAAATATTTTTCAGTCAGTTTCATTCCTACTTTTTCAATCTAACCATCTAGCTAGACTTCCTTTTACATCAGCAGAAGCTCAGGATCTGGAAGAGAGGTGAGACCAGAAATCCCTCCAAAAGGGAAAGCAGGTCATCACTTCACAACAGCTGCAACTTCTGCAACTGGACTAGAAATAAATTAGCTCACTCTGCAGCACTGTTGACACTGTGGGAACCAGGAACCGATTCCACGAAGGGAGGTTTTTCCGCAGACTTGGAAGTGGCATGGCTTCATATGCTGGCTGCATAACATGGATGGGGCTTCGTTTGTTTGTGTGACCCAGTTTCTGGCACGCCATGGACCAGTGTTGGTTCATGGACCAGTAATTGGGGACCCCTGTTCTGTGAGATCCACAGGTTCCCATCCCTTCCACTTTTAAAATGTTAGGAACAAGTTATCTTAAACGATGTCTACCATCATGGCTGTCAAGCTGCCTAAACTTTGAAATCAACCTCAGACTCCATTTTAGACATCATTTATTCACTGCAGAATGAAGGCTTCTTTCACATTTCCAACCAATATGGTCCTGGACTTTCCTTTGCCAGTTGGGCCCGCAATATGTGCTGATCTCGTTGATCCATTTTGTTTTAGGTCTCTTTCATAGATGCTTTTTTTTTATCAAATGGGATCCACCCCATGACTGCTTTGGTCTACCTGCCGCCATCAGTTCTTCTTGCTGTGTGATCAGTCCATTTCCATTGCAATTCTTTTACTCTCTTGAGGATGTCGTATACTTTCGTTTCTTCTCTAATCCGTATGCTGCAGGTCTTTCTATCTTGTCTTGTAATACCGAGCAGGTATCTTTCCATGGCTCTTTGAACCACTCATACCTTTTGTATCGATTGTGAGGTTAGTGTTCATGTTTCACCAGCATACATTAGATCAGGTAGCACACACTGATTGAAAACTTTTCTCTTCTGGCATAAGGGGAGGTTGTCCTTGAAAATTATGCTTAGCTTGCCAAATGCCTGCCAACCACATTATTGAGCAGGTAGTCCTGAAGGTTAAACTGGTCAGCAGGTTTAAAGTTAAATGCTTCAAGAAGTCCCTTCAGAAATGCAATTATGAATTCATATGGGTACAACCATGTTCTGTACAGATGTTTGCTTGAAAGTGAGTAAGAATAAACTGTGATGGGGAAATATCAGCACTCACAAGACTGTTGCCTCAGAACCTTTTACATCCAGCTCCTTAGGAAGGTCTGAAAGAGCTGTATGTATTTTTTTTTAACCTTATCAATAATCTTGAAGGCTAATAGGAAACAGCTATGACGGTCACACATTGCCCAATGCTAAGCTCACTCACAGGGTTGTTGTAAATACAAAATGGAAAGGAAACCTATTTACTCCTAGGAATAAATCATCTACAGATCTCTGACTCATCCCCCTGAAGTCAAATTACATATAATGTTCAACTGCATGAATGTTTTCCATACCAGATTGATTTTTCACAGAAAATAACTGCAATCTGGAATTGAAATGTGCTTGGGGAAAGAAAAAAATGTTAAGAAAAATGGTGTAGCAGGATAGAGACGGTAAAACTCCCCCTTCAGATACTCTATACCCCATGGGAGAATTCCTACTCTGATACTTTAAATTAGAATGTGTGGGAGGGACACAAATAAAATATTCATATAAATATGACATCTAGTTTGACTTTCAATATTCCTCAAATTACAAAAAATTTCTTTTAATATTATTAGGATCCATCCTATCTTCCTACTTATTGTCACGTTACAATAACCTGCTTGATGACCTCCTTTCTTTTCCTTTTCTTCCTCTCATGTTTCTTGAGTCTACTAATTTTTTTATTTTTTTCTGTTCCATCAGATTCATTCCTATTTCATGGTATTTAAATTGGTGGCATATTACATTCCTATCTGTGGGATATATCTTGGTGGGCATATGGAGCTAAAAACAGTTCATTGCTATTGTTGAATTTATATATAGCTTCTTCAGAGTTGGCACACTGTTTCTTCAGTCGATGTTGAAGGACTAAGAGTTGGTCAACTCTGCTGATCACATGTTATCACACTCAGACTATTTCTGGAATTCCTGGCAGAATGGCTTGCCTATAGCTTCTTAATTCCACTTAATAAACTGATTGAGTAGTAAATAATAGGGTGGTTTTAACCCCCTTGTTATAAATTGGGATAATAACAGTGGGGCCCCATTCATTTGGGATACAGAGTATTGTTTTCCCTAAGGTGGTGAAGAGTATGGCTAGGATAAGCACCCACTATTTGATACTTCATATAACCAGTTTTGGTAGAACAAAATCAACATCTACCATTTTTCCTAGTTTCAACTAGGAAATGATTTGCCAATCATGGTAATTCTGTTTTAGAAGTGGAAAGCTACTTGGGTATCCCTGTAAACCTACCTAATATCCTTTTATAAAGCTTGAAAATGATTCCCAAATCTAGATTTGGTTTGGCTGCCTGGATATTACCTGTGGTCAGTTATTAATTTTAGTCATCCGAATTTGGATCCAGGTCTTTTATTGTAAATCCTGTGGAGTTTTTTTTTCTTTTTTGGTTAAGAAGATCTGAAAGGATTATTGCACAATTCCAGGGTCTATAACTAGTATTGATCCCTTCTTTACTGTTTCGAAGAGAGGGATACGAAGAAGTTTTCATGTATTTCAACATTTGTTACCTTTTTCGCTGTACATAAAACAATTATTCCATAGAAATCTGGGACAAATGGAACACCAATTCCATATTGCTTGACATCTTATGCCAAAAGGTGACAAAATCAGAGAGAGATATCTCATAGACAGCAAAGATGTTTTACAAACTGGCAAAGAAAGAAAAGGAGTCTCGGATGGCCATTTCTAGCTTATTAGCTTTCATCAGCGAGGCAGACCCTTGATAGGATTCAGGCCTGGGCTGGGTTACATGTTAGGCTAATGTCTTAGCCACTGAGTCACAGGTTCTTCCTCTCTTCATTGGCATTAGTCTAACATGTTATCCTGCCCAGGTTTGAATCCCATCAAGGGTTTGCCTCGCTGATGAAAGCTAATAAGCTAGAAATGGCCATCCGAGACTCCTTTTCTTTCTTTGCCAGCTTGTAAAACTTCTTTGCTGTCTATAAAAAAGTGTGTTGTTTAGCAATGACCTGCTAAAGCCCCTAGTCTGGGGCTGAAAGGCAAAAGGAGTAGTTCATTCCCTTCTGTATTCAGAAAAAAAAAACAGATGTCTTGCCTCATAAAAAAATAGATAGATATCTCATGTTTTAGATTTTCATTTATTCCGCCTCTAGCGGTTTACAAAGCAGGACTTAGTCAGGGAGGGGGAAACATAACCAGATCAACAATCTTTAGAACAAATGAAGTAATGTGCACTAACATACTTAACCCAATTGTTTACAACCCATATTGTTTACTGAGATCCCAATCTTCGGCTTATTGTTGTACAATATTTTTTTCCACTAGGGAATGCTACTCAAGAGAAACAGAAACTCGCCCCAATGAATCCAAGAACAAACATGCTGGATTCTGCAGTGCAAGAACAGGTACAGCCGACTCCAGTTCCGCGCCAACAAATGTTAGAGACGGAGTGTGTAAATATATCTGTATGAAACCACAATTGCATTGTATCCAGCAAGAGGATATTGGTTTGGCCAGCCAAATGGGCCACATGTTTTTTTTTTGCCTTCAACTTTGAATGACCCCAACAGAGCAATCTGTTGACCAGTGATGCTAGTAAGAATATAGACGGTCTGGCTGCTTCTGTAACTTGGCAAAATGCACTTCCTTTCACAATTTTATGTGGACAAGGCAGAAAAATCCACAGGATTCCTCTGACCAAACGTAAATTATTCGTAGGATCAGGAAATAAACATTCTCTAACTTGGCACCCTCCAGGTGTGTTTTACTATTAATCCTATCATCCTCAGCTTTTGGTGATACTAATTGCAGCTCTGAGAGTTGTCCTAGAATAAATCTGAAGGACATCAGACTGGAGAAGTTCGATCTAATCGGTTCATAGGACCATATCCAAAAAGAACTTAGGGCTAAAAAATTTAGAGAGTTCATAGGACCACATAACCTCCTGGGGCTCAGAATGATAGTTCATCTGATCGCAAAGTCAAACGGTGGTTTAACAGTCATTCCATCTTTGAGAAGCATAAAGGATTCTTTTTTTACTCGCAACTCAACCTCAAAAGCATTTAAGTGGGTTTGAAATTGCAGAGAAAACAACTTGATATTTAGATGCTGTATCATCATAGAAATGATCCGTCTTATTCACATGGACATCTGTCCCACCACCCACGATGATCTTTTGTTTTCTTTTACATGGACAAGGAAGAGAGCTGACTGTACTTCAAAACCCAAAACACCACTTTGCAATTTCAGACATCACTTGAAATTTCCTTTCAAGAATACCAATGTTCATCTATCACGTTCCCTCCTCTCTTTCCTTCCCATTGCCTAATCCCCAGTTATCTTAAAAACTTCAGTATATTAATCTACATGCTAAAATCACTTTTATTCCAAATTTACCCAGGGGAATGACAAAGCAAAGAGCCAATTGAGATTAAAGCCCTAAAAAAACGGTAAAAGGTCAGAGAAATCAATTTTTGTGCCTTGCACCCCTGTGTTCTACTTAAGTAATAAGAGAGCACTCTCTTCAAATTAGGTGCAGTCATTTGTTCTTTGTTTAGTCTCTAGATTCAGCATTTTGGGTTATTATTTTTTTGCAAATTAATATTTATTTATTTTCAAACCAGAAAGAAAGACAGTTGCATCATTTGTTCAACCTCAGTCAGCTGGGTATACATTTCAGACATTTTTCATTATTTCATATCCACTCCTAAAATCTTAATTACCATCTCTACAAATTCAATTCCTTCATTAATTGACATATTTTATATCATACTCTAAAAAGAGAAGAAAATAAAAGGTACACTTCATTATATCGATGGTCATTTAAATTCCAATCCTGATTTATGCATAAGAATCTAGAATTGACATATATATGTGTGTGTGCGTGTCTGTGGCTGTGTGTGTGTGTGTGTGTGTGTGTGTGTGTGTGTGTATGTGACTAGCAAGAAGCCAAAAGCACCAGCCTGAAGATGGCAAGTGAGACCTTGCCGAAACGTCTTCAAGATATTGTCAATCTTACATGGGAGAAGAACCGAACAAACCTAGACCTACATACCTGAACCCGTGAAAATCTATGAAAATATATATATATATATGTAGGTCCAGGTGTGTTCGGATCTTTTCCCGTGTACAGTGGAAAGTCTCTAGGTGTGTGTTCAGGTCTTCTCTCGTGTAAGATTGAGAGTACCTTGGCGACGTTAGACCTCGCCGAAATGTCACCAAGGTACTCTCAATCTTACACGGGAAAAGAGCCGAACACACATCTAGACATACCCATGTCTCTCAAAACGTCCTGCACTAATATTTTCACATTTTTTTCATAGTCTTGAAAACAAAACAGAAAAAAGGGAGGGAGAAGAGAGAGGAAGGGGGAGGAGAACAAAAAAGAAAAAACAAAAAGCAAGGGAGAAAGAAGGAAAAAAGAAATATCCAATAATCAATTTAAAAATCTTGAATCTTCTGGCTTATTAACATTAATGTTATGGGTTATTGATCACCATAACAAGCAGGTGATTGGTGCTGTTAAATTTACTTAGAACCATTTTCTCTAACAGTTGTTCTTTCTAGGCCATCTTTTCTCTGGGTTTTGTTTTGCCATATATTATATATGGAGGACCATACCGTGTTTCCCCGAAAATAAGACTGGGTCTTATATTAATTTTTGCTCCAAAATAAGCACTAGGGGTTATTTTCAGGGTAGGGCTTATTTTTGCTGCTCTGTTTCCAGTTGCAATGGACATACTTTCGGTAAATGCGTCCGTCTGGCTGATGGTTTTAACTAGGGCTCACCTAACTGTAGCTATTATACATGAGAAAGTTATAGGGTATTTTTTTAAAAAACACAAGGATATACCCTTATAAAACACATCTGTCAGAAGTCTTAATATGGTCTAATAATTAACAGTAAATAATAGGTAGTCACTCTCTTAAGGTAAAAATTGGATTAAATTTCCCAGCTTGAGGAAATTAGGAGATAGTATAAGGAAGAGTCGTAGACAGCCATACAATGTATTTGGCTAACACGACTCTCATTCCGATTTTAAGAAGTAGGAGTAACATTGTGGAACTAGCACTGCTAAGTCTAGCAGTTTCTGTATATTCACACATAAATGTATTTCTACTTATTTGTCAATGAAACTGTATGTCTCCTGTGTACCTTGCGCAGTCTGCCTATAAACTTTTACTGCTTTGGAATGAGGAAACAGACAAAATATATTATTAAAAATTCATATGGGACCAGTAGACCACAGGGAGAATGTTGGGACTATTGTATTTGATGTCTTTTGTTAATTACTGCTTTTTTAATTAAACCAGTTAAATGAGTTCTGAAGAGAAAAGAGCATTTTAAAGAAACAATTCCAGCTGTGTTTTGTGTTCCTAAAGTTGGAAAACCTAACCCATTAATTCACACCACATTTTTTCCAGCAAATTCTTTACAAACTGTATGGAAAATATGATTTGTTTGCAAGCTACGGAAAGCTTTCAACAAGGATCAAATGTTGAGTCTAGCTCTTAGTATTGTACACACTATCCCTGCATGTTGAGAGAACAAAGCCTTTTAGAAATACATTGACCAGAGGCTTACTAACTGTCCCCTCTCTACTCCATGAAGGCCTGCTATTCACAAGCCACACCAAGAGTAGTACATGCAGTTTCTCCCTTTTCCTTGGAGAACAGGGTCTTAATAACACTGATTTATGGGCACTTTGCTCACTAATTAAAATCCAATTCTTAATCTCATCATGTTTCTCTCTCTCTCTCTCCTTCTGTAATTAGTTAGAGTTGCAGCTACAGTCACCCAAGTCCTTGTCTACCATTTCTACCTTAAGTAAATGGAAAATAGAAACAACTTCCTTCAAGGGATGTGTATTCGTTCCTTGGAGTTAACACTCTGATTTACAGGCACTTTCCCTACTAGTTAATATCCAATTCTTAATCTCATCATGAAAGTTTATGTATGTGTATATATCTGTGTAATTAGTAAGTGCAGAGTAGATAGAGTTGAAGGTACAGTCACCCAACTCCTTGTCTTCTACAAGCTTATAGTATTTCTATCATAATACAAGTACAGTATTTCAAGTGACATTTCACTTCCTTAACAGTAATAATGATCAGAATAATGTTTATCTTCATTACCATCACTGTCTCTAAAGCATTTGTCCAGTGAAGGTGAAACAATTTCCCTACGTTACTCTAATAATTGGCAACCTGGTGCCCTCCAGAGAACAACCCCTCCGCACATATTCCTTACAATTAGCTAGGTACTCTGTGAGGTTCAAATCAACTAGAAGGCATGAGATTACATCAGTTGAATCTTACATCAGTTGAATCCAAAATTTCTGTTGTTAAGCAAGACATTTGTGAAGCGAATTTCGCTCCATTTTACAACCTTGCTCACCACAGTTGTTAAGCAAATCACTGCCTTTAAGCTAGTGACACAGTTGTAAAGTGAGTCTAGCTTCCCCATTGACTTTGCTCGTCAGAAGGCTTCAAAAGGAGATCACATCATCCCGAGACACTGCAACGGTCATAAATATGAGTCATAAATATGAACATCAATGTACAAAAGAGATAAGGGAAGAGATGGAAAGTATACATTGGAAAGTCAATTCTTCTTTGTTCAAGAACTTAACTTAACTTTTAGCCTTCCAAGTGCATTACTGAATACCGATGGTGACATTGGTGAAACTAGGCAATGTATTTTCCTGCTGTTCTGAAGAAGCGTTGCATAGAAGTTGTGCATGCAAGAGCAGTGCTGAATTTTTGATTTTGACACAATCCTGAACATTTGCGGTTTTCCGCTAAAGCGGTTGGGAGGAAAGAGTTAGAGAGAGAAAAGTGCTTCGAACAACTGTTTTAGATAAGCCAACTGTACCGCACTGCAGGATTCCTTACCCATAGCTTTTCTTTCTAAATGTCAGAGAAAATGTTTCTAAAATATAAGTAGTCCTCGACATATGGGATGACAATTAGGATCACAATTTCCGTTGGTAAGTAAAGCAATTATTAGGTGATTCACGTCTGATTTTATGACCTTTTATCCCCACAGTGCTGTCTTAGGCCTAAAGATATCTACCCATGTTGCTATTAACCTTGTCTTTTCTCATCTTATCTTTCCTACTATCTTCTCCTATTAGTATCTTTGAAATTATCACCTGTTCGTATTTTATGATTAGTGATTGTAAGTATGATTTATGATCTATGACCTATCACTTTGTCGTTGTACTATATGTGTGTACACTGAGAGCTTATGCACTGTTTCCTTGTGTGTCCAATCACACTTGGCCAATAAAGAATATCCTATCCTATCCTATCCTATCCTATCCTCATTCTACTCCACTTCACTTCCCTCTATTCTTTTTTTTTTGCCCCAGTTGTCAAGCAAATCATTGCAGTTGTTAAATGAATCGCATAGTCATTAAGAGAATCCAGTTTTTCCATTGACTTCATTTGCGAGAAGCCAGCTGACAAGGTCACGAATGGCAATCACGTGACCCTAGGATGCTGCAAAGATCATAAATACCAATTGCTAAGCACCCACATCCTGGTCACATGACTATGGTGACCCGGTGATGGTTCCAAGTGCTAGCACTGGTCGTATGTCACTTTTTTCACTGCCACTGTAACTTTGAACAGTTGGCTGTGGCTAAACAGTTGCAGAACGAATGGTCGGCAGTTTACCCGTAGAGTAAATTAGTGCAATCATAGTACAATCCAATCAGTACAGTCCTATTTGAGGCTGATGATCTGGGGAATTCAAGGAAAACAACCAAGTTTTTATATCAGAGATCACGAAGCTCAGAATATACCTCAGAAGGTACTTTTTTCTTTCTGTATTTCAGAAACAATACGGCGTGCCAAGAACCTGATGCATTATGCTGGTTCTTCCATATAAGAAGAGGCGAATTTAGAAGAAAATAAAAATTTCCTGCTCTATATTTGGAATTAACACAAAAAAGGGACAGACACATAAACCAGGAAAATTATCCAAATATAAATATATCGAAGTCGATGTGTTTCTTCAATGTTTGGAGCCAATTTTCTTTAACAAATTTGAACAGTAATATCCATAGTAGACAAAAATAAAACCTAAATCTTGGGAAACGTTTCAGCCTCATAAAACGCTTCTGAATTGCCAAATGCCAATGTTAAACAAAATTACTACAGCACACGCTGTAACTTATTTCCTTCACATTGAGCCAGAGAGGAACTTATAAAACTGTCAACTTAAATTTGTGCGGCAAAGTTGCTGCTAAGACAGAAACCCACGGCCAAAACCTTTGATCTATGACATGCTCATGCACAGGTGAATCGATATTATCACTCTTGCCATCATCACTGAGTGCTGCAGTCAGTAGAAAGGACATAATCAAGATTGAACGAAACATCAAAAAATATTTATACTTTCCTTAACGGATGAGCAGCTAGGAAATGGAGGGAAGATTTAAAGTTCAGAAACAATACTTTGACAGCACGTCAAAGGGGATGGGGATCATCCTGGCACATCTTCCCACAACACTAATAAATAAAACAAGGCAACATGAGGTTGTATATGAAATGCCTGGTAAGCAAACGCTAATTGGACTCGGCAAAAAGGGAGCAATACAAACAGTCCTTGACTTATAATCATTTCCTTAGCAACCGTCTGAAGTTACCACGGCACTGGAAAAAAAGTGACGTATGACCCGTCCTCACATTTACGACTGTCGCAGCATTTCCACCATCACACAATCAAAATTTGGGCACTTGGCAACCAAACTTGTAATTATGACAGCTGCAACATCTCGGGATCATGTGCCAGCCATTTGCGACCGCCCTAGCTGGCTTCTGACAAGCGCAGTCAATGGAGGAAGGCAGATTCACACTTAACAACTGCAGTGATTCACTTCATAACCATGCCCCCCACAAAAGGTCATACAATGGGGTGCAATTCACTTACCAACTGCCTTGCCTAACAGGAATTCTGGACCCATTGGAGTCATAAATTGCACTGGATCATTATTTGGCCAACCAGTCCAAAACCACAGAAAGGACACAGATTTAGCAGAGGTCTTCTACTACCGCCCTCCAGCTTTTGAGGAGGGTGATTTGTAATTACCAATCCTCTCCCTTGGGTCTCATCAAATTAGCGAGCCACACCACGTTGGTGGGGCAGAAGAGTGAATCAGATGTAAAATTTTGATTTGTTGAACAGGATTCAGTGAAATTTGCAAAATGAATATAAAACACTGGCATGATGTGGCTACAAAAAGCAAATGCATTTTAGCCTGAATCCACATAAATATGATTTCCAATATCGCTGCACTTCGGTCATCATTGGGATGATAGGATTCTTCTTGATGTACTGTGTTGAGTTATGGAGAAGGTCATGAGAATGAACAAGAAATTAAAATTAAGTCCGGGGAAGAAAGATTGAAGAAGTTAGAAATGTGAAAACCAAAAGCTGTTCTTCCTGGTTCCAGAGAAATATCTTCTGTAATCTTGAGGAAGGCAAATCCCAATGTAATGTTAGCAAACATTTCCTAATGCCAGTGGAACCAAACAGAGACAGAGTGGGATCCCCTTCGTGTAGATCAGAGGTTTTTAATCTGTGGTCTGGGGACCCCAAAGGGTCTATGACAAGCTACCAGGGGGTCCACAGACAGGTCAAGAAAAAATTGGAAAAAGTCATATACATGAATTGTCGATTAGTAATTAGTTGGATTTGTGGGAATGGGGTCCACCATGTAGCATCAACATGTTTTGGGGTCTGCAGCTTGA
Organism: Pareas carinatus; assembly: GCA_032468095.1. Classification (NCBI taxonomy): domain Eukaryota; kingdom Metazoa; phylum Chordata; class Lepidosauria; order Squamata; family Pareidae; genus Pareas; species Pareas carinatus. Next base: position 31,789 of record JANHFO010004913.1, read on the forward strand.
AAAAGATTGAAAACCTCTGGTGTAGATGAGTTCAAGCAAAGGCTAAACCATAGCTGTTTGTTAGACATAATTTAATCTGTATTCCTGCACTGAGCAAGAGGATGGACTCAATAGATTTGTCCTATTCTAACTGAATAACCCCTGCATTAGTAATTATCAATGGCTGTATTGCTCCTGTCCCAGTGATGTCAAGTTGAAGCAAGACAGCTTGTAGGTGAAACGTGAACGCTGAAAATAAATATGTTTTGAACTCTACTAAAGTAATTTAATTGATCTGATTTCACCTTCTCTCTTTCTCCACAAGAAATGCTGCAAGTTTGTTCTATACCATCTTTTCCCAACTAAGTACCTTCCAACATTTTCAGTCAGCGTGCCTAATTCCTGAAGTTCAAGTCTAACATGAGAGGGTGTCACGCTGGTTTAGGCTTACCCATCTCCTGTTCACACATACTCAGATTTCCCTTTAAGCCCGAGTTCCAAATGTTATGAATCGTTTATAAGGTCAAAAGCCTATGTGCTAATCTGGGACAGAATTACATTAATGTTATTCCCCACAACCCAGATGTAGGAGATAAACAGGGATAATTCCACGCCGACAATGATATATTAAGTTTAAAAACAGCCTCTTTTTCTTTTTAATAATAGATTTTAATTATGCATTTAATTAATCTATATACAAGCCATCTGTCAGGACCACCTTTCATTATTTAGTTTCTGTAAGCAACCTGGAACTCATTGAGGGATTACAGGCCAATCCTCTCAAATGAAGTGATTGCTGTTGGGGTTAAAATCAGGCAGATACCATGTACAGTTCACTGAAGGGAGTTTTTTTTGAGGGGGGGAGGGAGATGACTTATAAAACTAAGCCATAACTGGGTCTAATTGAAAAACCAAACTGGTTTTGTCTTGTTGACACCAAGTGAACACCAGTGACTCAATCCTGTTTATCTCATCCAGGTAACACCAGCTCTGTTTGCTGAGCTTTTCCTCATACATAAGTCTATAAAAGTAAAACAGCAAGCTTGAGCCTTCTGCTCTATAGCTTATCCAGAATTAATCTGTCCTCAGAACATCCTTGATAGATCAGGGCAATTGCATTCAAATGTTTAGCACTGTGAATAACACCCATCTGGTTTTGGTGCTGAGTGTTATTAGCACAGCCTGTTTTCTAACTTAGCTATTATAGGAGCAGTGGTGGCACAGTGGGTAGAATCCAATACTGCAGGCTAAATCTACTGACTGCCAGGGGTTCAATTCTCACTGGCTCAAGGTTGACTCAGCCTTCCATCCTTCTGAGGACCAAGATTGTTGGGGCGATAGGCTGACATTTGTAAACCTCTCAGAGACGGCTATAAAACAATATGAAGCGGTATATGGCTTAGAACCTAGATACTTACAGGACCGCATTCTACCAGCAAATACCTCCCACCGACCAGTACACTCCCACAGAGAGGGCCTTCTCAGGCTGCCGTCAGCCAGACAATGTTGGCTGGCGACCCCCAGGGGGAGAGCCTTCTCTGTGGCTGCACCCACCCTCTGGAATGACCTCCCCCCAGAGATACGAACAATATCGGATCTCCATGCTTTCTGCCGTGCCATAAAAACTCACCTTTTTATTCAGGCCACTTTGGCCTAGTCACACCTCCCCCCTCTTAAGTTTTTTAATTTTTATTTGTTTTAAATTGGTCTTATATTTGGCCTTTTTAGTCAAAATTCAGCCATTTAGTAATATATATTTTAATTGAGTTTTTAAATTTGATGTTTGTATCTGTGTGTCTTTTATTGGCTGCACCTCTCCCTGAGTCCCTTCGGGGAGAAGGGCGGTATAGAAATTTAAATATAAATAAATAAATATAAGCACTATTGCTATAGCTAGCTACTCAAAAATGGAAAAGGTAACACTGTACATTAAAGATGGCTAAAGAGAAGAGGATGAAAGGAGGAGATTGGTCTGCTATCTGCTCTGCTCAGAAGCCATATATTCTCTTCACTCGGTTCTTCCCTCTCCTGCCTTTATTCAGCAGCCATTCCATTCTATGCAATCGGCCTGTAGCCAAAAGATTCATTGAAAACTAAAATCGCTATATCCATCAATGCTGATGGTGATCTTTTCATAATAGTTACTTCAATAAGTTTGTAAGCTAGTTTTACCTGGACTATCTTCTTCCAGTCAACCCTTTTCCCTTGCGTATAACATTTGTGTTGTAAACGGAAGGGTGAGGGTGGGCGTACCACTAACTTTTCCAACCATTTTTTTCTAGGTGGAAAACAACAAATCTGAATTGAACTATAAACCACCTCACAGTCAATGATGGAGATGGGTGGCTGGAGAAATTGAACAAATAAATGCAAATACCACATGAAATTTTAAATTAACACATCATTGTACAAGGCAGTGATTATATTATGTAGGTGGTGCATCAAATGCGCATCTAACTTATGAATCAATGGAAAGGTCCAAGCTTCTATGGCAAAAAAAAGTATTCTATGGATATAAATCTACTTCTTTGATGTCACTTTGAAAATGCAATGGACTTGTAAAGACCACATGTTACAAGAAGCAAGCAGACTGCCATGCCATATCATGCATATCTCCATGCTTCCCGAACTCCCCAAGAAATCTATTATCGATTGCTAGGAACTACAACTCCATTTGATGTGACACACTTGACAGAGGTGCTTAATTAAGGGAGCTAAAGTAGTATCAAAGAAATTCAGCTTCCTGCTCCTTTTACAGTGCTATCAGATGAGAAACTATTGAACTCACATCAGATTTTAAGCCATCTTAGAAGGGCTCAAAAAATACAATGGATTTGTGTATTGTATCCTGGCCCTTCTCTCTCTCTCTCTCTCTCTCTCACACACACACACACACACATAGCGCCTCTTTCACCACCTTACCCCACTTTAAATCTTACATCAGTCTGGCTGCTCTGT
>JANHFO010004913.1:68920-82720 GCA_032468095.1 Pareas carinatus
AAAATCACCCCCCCTCCAGCCTGTGGAAAAACCTTTCTCCATGGAACTAGCTCCTGGTGCCCAAAAGGTTGGGGGTCACTGTCCTAGGCCAAGCAGTTCAAACTACATTTTCCGTCTTAATATAAGGTTGGGGGTCACTGTCCTAGGCCAAGCAGTTCAAACTACATTTTCCGTCTTAATATTTAACTCCAACTTTGGCATTCCATTTTCCAACCACAGACAGGGTATCTTACTTGCCTGTTATGTTGATTTAGGATAGGACTTGTCCATAAATGTCAAATTCACTTTTTTTTCTGCACCAGTGGTTGGAGCATTAACTTGGATAAATGTTTTAGTAACTTTTATACAACAGCCTAATAATGTCCAATTGCATTAATAATCAGGTTATTTGTTCAACCAGCCTACAGCCCTGGTATTTTGTGCAGGTTCCCCATTCTGGAATGGGGAAAGAGGATAATTAAAGGTGCATGATAATTTCACAGAAACATGAGGACCTATGTACTTGAATCGGACATAATGAAGATGCAAATAAGAACTGCTGGAATTTGCATAATACTGCTACATTCATGTATTAAGCACTGAACACTACTCAGATTCCAAGTAGTTTCAGCTGTCTGAGACAAATATTAAACTGGCCCAACATTCCAATCATAAAATACATTTTGCAAGAATATTTCAACATTTTCACTAAATTTCCAACATGCCCACCCACCCCAAAATGTTAAGGATCCCTAGCATAAATTCATTAAGTAACTAAATCCAACATACTGAGTTTGTCCCTGGGGAGTTTTTAAAATATTCTAACATTCTGATGTTTCCTAACTTGTCTGATGAAGCTCTATTCATGCTTAAATAAAATAATAATTTTAATTTTAAAATATAATTATTTTAATAGCTTATTCTGCATATATCATCAACTTTTGCAAGATGGCTGTATCCAGTCAGCTGAAAAAGTCACAAGAATATGCAAAGTTCAGCATATCATAAGGACTTAACTGAAACTGGATTTGAAAACATTTGTCATCTATTTCATTTTTGGGATTTATTCTCAATTGAAAATCAACCTTAGCATTAAGTAGAGCCATCTGAAGCAATTTGTTTTTGACGATTAACTAATTAAAATGTACTATCTTTCCTAGTTCAAAATGACTTATAAGATTTAAAAGAAAAGAACCAATATAAAAAAATCATATGTTGCTATAGTGTGGTGTAATGTTATTGAAGCTTAACATTTAATAACGTATGTGTCATATCTGAAGCAAAGGAACATTTCTGTATTTATTTTCTCATTTGTCTATTTCTAGCTGCCATAGTCCATTCTTTTTTCTGCTTTCCATTAGAATTCCATGATCTTGTTTAAAAACAAATACAATTTAAAATAATTTTGGTTAAACTGACTGATTGCCTGAGATATATTTACTTGGGTGGCAATTGTTGTTAAGGTGTTTAAAGAAACTCAGTGGTTGCTATAGAGTAAAACTCTATAAATATATTGTCTCACTTTGATCTTTGGTCAAAAGGTGTTGCAGAATTTTGACACAATGCACTTCCTCTCCAAAAAACCCAAAAGTGAACCATGTTAACCAGAAATGACAACAGAATGATACTAAAAGCACAAATCAATCTTTTAACCCTCCTTTGTTTATGGAAAATAATTTCTTCATGCTAAAGTAGTCATTAAATTGCTGGCAATGGCTGCATATTTAATTGTTGCAATGACTCTACATGACGTTTAGAAGAAAACTTAAAATTTTGCAGGTATCAGCATTTGACAAACTGAGTTGAATTTCGCTTCAGTTGGCCTTGTTCGGAAAGTCCAAATATCAAATAAATAAATATTGTAAACCACATTGTTCTATTTCTGTGAATAATTCACGTCTCCAAAATATTATTTCAAATGTGTACTCTTAGTTTTAATATTGTTCAAAAATATTTTCCTACCAGCTTATTCCTGAATTGTGCAAATCCATTTGTCATGAAGAGGCCTGAAGAAATTAATTATAGTTATATGGATCAATGTGAGCCTCAATGCCTAGTACATTTGAAATTTACTATGTAGTAAAAACACCACAGATATTCCTTTAATACTAGTAACAGCACTAGTCACTCTGCTTAAAAGCATCTGTTTTATGTTACTCGCCATTCCTGATCTGGTGAGTCAAAAGGGAAAGTAAGGAAATACCAATACAGTGAGCTTCCAAAGTTTCTATCCGTTAACTGAGACATAATCGGGAGTCTTCAAACTGTCCCTAAAATTTTAAATTGTTATGATATACAACACAAACTGTATGACAGTATATCCAATTCTATATCAATCACCTACTCCCAAGACTCCGTAATAAAGGTCAACCCCCTCTCCATCTCAACAAAGACACCTGGAAAACATTTCCAGGATATTCCTGCTAATCAGATTTCCTCATTCACCATCCCAAATCCCTTCAACACAGTTAAAATTGCATTCAAGTATCCTTATTCACTGGAATCTTCAAAATCCAATATTAAGGCTGTTAAGTACATAGGAAGGGGCCTTTTAAAAGAAAGCATTTTTTTTCAAGTCAGGTATCCCCCAAAATGTACCACCTTAAAACTCAGTTTAGTTTGTTAGAAATATAGATATTGGATTTAGGATATTTTACAGACCTAAAACAAGATGGATCGAAGATAGCAGCAAGTATTGCATGCCCAAGTGGTAAAAGAAACCTCAGGACCGTATTGGTTGGAAACATGCAGAACAGGCCTTCATCCTGCAGTAGATTGACAATAGCTAGAATGATGATGATAACAGACCTAAATAAATACACAGAATGATGACACTCCAGTTCTTCTCTATGCACGCAGCATACATACAATACAGTACACATACATACAGTACTCCACTTTTCAATGAGAAGTTTCAAATATGCCAGATTCAATGTCCTTGAAATGACCTGACTAAATGATTGTTGATATGTGAGCAGTTATTATGCTAAAGTTAAGGTAATGGCATTTTAGAATTAAAATTATAAATATGTACCTGCTATCCATCATTTCTGAAGGAAATTTGCAGCATTCTGCAACTCCTTTCTCATTCCAATCCCGGGAGTGACTTTTTGTCATATGTACATAAACAAATCTTTTTAAAAAATCTCCAACCACATCTATGTGCATAGAGTTAGCCATCATGATCACATAATTAGCAAATTTTGGTACTGCCATGGTATAAAAATATGATGCTGAAGCACAATCCTCTTGATTTAGCATTATTTTATGATAAGAGTCACACAAAGCAAGTGTTGGCCTGCATATGCTGAACAGTTTAATGACAGTTTCTGGCACCAACATTCTATAAAAATGTGAATCCAAGATATTAGCTTTCTGGCGTTACATGATTTTGCAATCAAGTCGACATGAAACGATCATCAAACCACAGTGCACAGCTATCTACATGCAGTGACCAATCACAACCATAGATGTAACATTTTTTGATGCTGCTGTGATACAAAAACTTGGCTTGATAATATGGATAACATCCTTTTGCGTAGAAGGAAACTATCATGATTGAAATCAAACATTTTTCATACAAGTGGCACAAAATGAGGAACATGGTTCTTGCATAATGTGATTTTTACATGAGATAATCATAAAACCACCATAAGATGGAATTATCCCTGTGGTTCTATCGGTTTGCTTGTCATTTTGCTTGCCTGCAATCTTCATGTTGTCCATTATGTTCTTCTATAATTAATGTAGATCTTTTTTTTTTAAAGATAGTCAGTACTAGGTGAAATATGAGAGAGCTGAGAAACTATGTTCTGATCACTCCAGCAAATCAAAGTAGAGCCCACTAAATAGTGATGGCATTTCTAAAGAAATATCATCACTGCTATCACTCATTCTAGGCTACTTGTAGTGACCTTTATATTGACAATAATTTTGACTCACAAAAAAAATATTAGGATCTAATGTAGGTTGTGGATTTTTTTCATCACGGGAATGCAAAAAATAACTATGATGGCTCATTGCTTCCAAATGGATGTGAACTATAATGGCTTCATGTTAATTCCACAAATATTGACCCTAAGGGAATAATATGGCTCCCTTAGGATCCATGCATCAGATTCCTTATTTTGCCCCAAACAATACAAAAATAGATGAATGTGCAAAAGAAAAGATGAACTGGCAATTGTAATCTTATTAACATACATGTCATATATATCTAAAGATCACATAACATTTATAGAGAATCCTTGGTTTTAAAGATGGTATTTACAAGCTGTAAAATTGTTTGGGCCCAGCTCATACAAACCCATAAGTCTGCTACCTGATCTATGTGTTGGATTCATGAATGTTTGCCATGGTGGTGCCCCAAACCTTCATATTCATGATTGTAGTTAGTGGCTTACTACATGCTGACAGAAATTATCTCTGATGCTGCGGTGTTCCATTGTAAATATCATTCCAAACCAAAAGGATACTTTTGCACTACACCAGGGATAAAAAAGATGTTGAGGCTCAGTTAATAATGACTCACAGCATGAAAATAAGGCTGTAAAATGCTTTGGATCCGATTATTAAAGCAAAAGACTGCAAAATAGACAGAGACAGCTGTTTTCAGGATGACACAGGTGATGCAGCTGCTTTAATAAATTGATTGATGCTGCATCTGCACTCCCACATGCTCCACAACACCTTTTTAATCTCAACTCTGATTCACTGTTCAACTCTAATGCATATGGATGTAATGCATACTTTACTGAGGTTTCTGTATTGATTCTATGTAAAAACTGTGGACTTAAGACAATCCATGATTTAGATTCTTGTTTCTACCCATAGCAACTTTAAAATTGGTTAAGATTTTAGTATGATTTCTACTTACAGGACTGATATGATCTATTTTGTGATGGTTTCATGCAAATGCTATATAAAATCATGTAAAATTATGATAGCTATAAACCAAGACACTGAGTTCCAGTCATGTCTTAGGCTTGAAAAACTGGCTAGGTGACTTCTGGCCAGTCACTCTCTCTCAGCAAAAACCAACTAAAAGGGGAAAACAGGAGGAAGGCGTAATAAATGTTTGTTATCTTGAGTTATTTAAAAAAATAACGGGGGGGGGGGCTAAAAAATCATATTTTAGCAATATGGCGATGCCGAAATGATCAGATTCTGCTGTTTAGATCAACACAATTTATATTTGATGATGACTTCATGTGTGAAATCAAGAGAAATCTGTGATTAAGATTCATGGTTTTACTGTGTTGGGGCTGGGTTTGTGATAGTTGTGATATCGAAATGGATTTGATAGCACTTCCATGAGGCTCCCATGTAAAAATAATGTAAAATCAAGAAATCTCATGACTTACATCAATGTTCTTGCAGCATGATAGTATTAAAAATGGTGAAATCTGTGCTGGTTAGGTGTGTTCCGTGCTGATAGATAGCCGCCCTGAGTCCATGGAGAGGGGCGGCATATAATTAATAAATAGAAACAGCCGATGTGGTGTTTTCAGATGAGTTGTCACATGCAAATAATAAGCAATGTCTTGAATTCATGTTTCCAAATTTTTTCTTTTATCCTTTTTCCTGCAGAAAGAATTGAAATGGACCTGGGATTGAAAATACATGGGAATACAAATTTTGATTCAGATACTTGAATGGGGAAAGTTCTATGCTCATAGGTTATTTTGAGAAGCAACTAGGACCTCAAAACATTTTGAATTTGTACTTTGACCTAGTGTTCCTTTGCTAGACTAGTATTTGCTGCAGTCTATGGACTTTCATGTCTTACCAGCTATGTATGCACTAAATGTGCATTAACATCCAAAAGGAACTGGCCTTCCTACAGAATCATGCTTTGATCCTTTTTATACCACAGGTCTCACAACATTTATCAGAATTTTTATTGGGTTGGTGGAAAGAAATGTGATCAATTGATGGTAGTTTTGACCAAAGCTAGTGTGAAAGTTGTGAGCATCTATTAAGACCCATGTTTAAGTATTATGATGTAAACAATTGCTGGATCCAAGGTTTTTCTTGTATGTGTTAAGAAGTGAATTCCACAATTTTGTACGCTTCCATGTATATTTAAGGCCCATGTCTCAAGGCTGTATTTTCCTATCATGTTTCCCTGAAAACATGACCCGGTCTTATATTAAGTTTTGGTCCAAAAGATGCATTAGGGCTTATTTTCCGGTTGAGTCTTATTTTTGGAGAAATAGGGTACGATGGTAGAACCCAAAACTGCAAAAAATAGGGCAATGCTCCTTTTCCTCCCTCCCTATTGATTTAGGACATAACTAGCATTCAGTAGCTCCTGTTTAAAAATCATACTGCAACAAAACATCACCAAAAATACTTCAATTGATCAATTTCATTGCTAGAGAGATTAGAGTAAACTAGTTAACCGGGTAATAGATTCTGGGTAGATCTCCCATCAACATCCTATTGGAGAATCTCTTTCGGACTTCAGAGTGGAACATGGACTTTTGCTTTGAAGCATGGCCAGCATTTGACCAGCAAGGAGAACGTTCTAGAATTCAACCCCTTTAATGTATGTTTTTGTTTTCATTTATTCTTGTTCCGTATTTTATTCTTATGAAAGCAATAAATATATGTGAAACAAAATAAATATACTGTATTTAAATAGAATTCATCCCTTTTGGGGAAAAGGTAAAAGAAAAACACTGGGAAGTATCTTGGCCGTAGTTTGCAGCCGAGGGTCTCGACAGGAAGGTCGCCGCTACGGGCCTCGTTCCCCTCAGCTCGCTCTGCGGCCCGAGTTTGCCCTTCGCCCGCGTCCCGTGAAAGGGACCCCGAGCGGCCATCGTATACCCGCGGGGGGTTCTCCTGGCGGGCCAACCCTGTCGGGAACCGGACCACACGGGGTGGCCGCTTCCCGGGAAAGCCCCGCCTGCGCCGCGGCCTCCCCTCCCCGCCCGGCAACCGGGGAGCCGACGGCGAATGTTTACGCGGAGGCAGCACGCGACAGGCGCGTGGCCCAGAGTTTACCACAGCGGCGCCTGGCGTTTCCCTGCAGAAAGCGGGCGCGGTGGGGAATTAACGCCGGGGTGGCGGTTCCGTCCTCTGGAGTCGGAAGCCCGTAGCGAAAGTCAGGCAGAAGCGAGGGTGGACTTCGGGGGGAGCGGTTTCCCTCTCCGCGGTCAGGCTTTCCCTCCCTCCCTCCCCCCCACTCCCCATAGGTGCAATCAGCCCTAAAATATCTCGAGGCGAGCGCACCATGCAAACCCCCCCCCCAAAAAAGGGGAAATGTGTTTGAAGCATTGCCAATCTGAACCTTTTTGGGGGGTTGGGGGGGGAAGTCCCGCACGCAAATTTGCAGCTGACAAATTATCAAAGGAGTAATGCCACTAACTCAGGTTCTGCAGCATACGTCCTAGCATCCAACACACGGACGCACACGCCGCCTCCTTTTTTAAAAAGCACGTTGCCAGCGAAGTTTGCAAACCCCCGCTTTTCCTTCCACGGCACCCTCTCCGCTCTCCTTTCCCCGTCGTCCCAAGAGAAAAGAGCGCACACAATATGTTTCTTGTTATGGGACCGGACTTTTCGTGTGTGTGTGTGTATATGAGTTCCATCGAAATATTACGCTGTAAATTTAGTTCTGGACAAACCATCTCTTGTTGCGTGTCTGGGATAGGGAAGGGGGGGGCGGGTTGGTTAATGAATTCCCACAGATGATGTTGCCCGAACAGTGATCGGCTTGTGCCTTCATTTCCAGCATCCTGATGTGGTGTGGTGGAAAAGGGAAGGGGGGGGGAGGTCAGCACAGACGAGCGCTTTGAAGGGGAAAGGCTGCCTACAGCAGGATTGTTTCTACAAGCTTAATTGTACGGAGTGCAGCTGCACAAAGCTGGATCAACAGTCGGAGAAGGCGGCGCAGACTTTCTGACGCCAGCCCTGTAGAGCTCCCACCAACACTGGCAATTCCAGATTGTTTTGCAGACCTTATCTCTCCCTAGTTAATTTCTTTCGCTCGCTGCCTCGCTCTAATTTTGTGACCGGAACAAAAGTAACAGGAAAACCATGTGGGAAAGAAAAAGAAAAAAGAAAAACTGTTTGACATCAGTGCACTTAACAGATTTCTGTAACACTCTTTACATATATTGTCTAATTCCTCCTTACAAGCTTTCTGTAACTTTTTTTTGGGGGGGGGGGCGAGTTGAAAAATCATTCAGTGAACTAGAGAAATGCTCCCACGGCGTGTTGCAAGCCGATTTGTTGGGGGCGTCTAAGTATGTTAAATTGCAATCTTAAATTTATAAAAAAGCCCCAATCGGACCAAATTCTGAATTGACCTAGATAGGATTTTCTATTTAATGACTCGACATCGGACACAGGATGAATTTACTGGCATCAATAATACCACGCTTGAATTCGTGCCTGGAGAAAGCACTCTATAAGGCGTTCGATATACTGAATAAACCAAATTGTCGCAATCTCTATGAAACGAGATAAAACTTAGCAGGTAAACGTGGGGAGACTTTAGGATCTTTGCAAGCAAATAGCTAAGCGCTATTATTTTGTTCTCCCGTTAACGCCTGTGGAGGTCAGTGGGACTGTTCCACACATAAACGGGACTGCAGTCTCCAAATTTATTTTGACAGATTTGTATCTTTCTATATCCATCAATCCAAATAGCACTCCGAATTGTTGACAAACTTGATTCGTGTGTAGGGAACATGAAAGGCCACCGATTACATACGGGGCTGTTATCTATCTTTAGCCAACACACCGAGAATTTTCACATTGTTTCCTCTCTCAACAAAGTAGGCGCAGGATGCCCCCTACCCTCATCTCTCAAGCATTTGCGCAAGTATGAGCTGCATCGGGGAACGCAATCTTAATTATCAATTATGTGTCGTCCCGTCGTTTTTCGACTCTACCACCTCGATACAATGAAATCCCTCAACTTGAGTTGCGGAATCCGGACGATTAATAAGCGTTTAGCAGGAAGGAGACACAGAAGCACAGTTCTGCTACCAACTCGTGGCAGTCCAGATTTTTGCAGCCCAAATTGGATTAACTGCAGCTTTATTCCCAAGGTCAGGTTCTCCGAAGGGAATGAACGACCTGGTGACAAACACCGCATGGAGTGGCGGCAGGGCAAGTGAATGACAGGAGGCGGAGTCCGCCGCTCCTTCATGTATGCGAGCATTTGAAGCCATGCCAGGAGAATCCCGGCTTCGCTGCCCCGCGTTGCCAGAAGCTACCCGGCTCCAGCGCAGGTGCGGCCCGAGAGAAAGGCCCGCCGCCAAAGCCGAGCCCTGCAACAGCCTCCCACAACCCGGGGCCGAGCCCCGGTCTCCATGGCAGCCGCCTGAGAGGCGCCGCCGGCCTGGACCGGGAGGGAAGCGAGGCAGCGGGGAGGGTGACGTCACGGCGCTGGCGCCGAGCAGTCGGGCCCGGCCTCTGGAAGGGAGGGAGAGAGGTGGGCGGGGGCGGCCTTGAGCTGCAAGGGGGAAGAGGCGCCGCTGCCCTCGCGCTGACTCCGGGAAGCTGCGCAGGCCGCGGCTCGCGCCAACCAGGTGCAGAAGCCGGGCGCGCGAGAGTGCGCGCGTGCGCGGGAGGGAGGAAAGGGGGGGTTGTTCATCGAGCGCCACGGGGCGTGGGTCTCCCGTTTCTTTCCCTTCCTGCGTGTCAGGGTAATCCTGTGTGTTCTCGAACGGACGCCCCACTTAGGCACCAAAGCAACTACCATGCACCCTCCCCCTCCGTAGTGGCGGGAGATAGGGGCGTACCTGAACAGGTAATTGCTTCTTCCCAGGTACGGCATCCCTGCACAGCCTTCTTCCTGGTAGTTTACAAACGAGGCGGTAGAGGGGAGGAAAACTTAAGAGCCGTTCCTGTTGAAACGGCTAGCCCAGGTGTGCCCTTCCCTGCATCTTTATCCCCTCTCGAAATCAAGTTTGCAGGATCCGGTTTCAATTGTGCTCCTTAATGCGGTGCTAGGGAGGTCTTAACGATCTTGCAACCGAAAGAACGGTAACCCGCGCTGATTTCCTTGCAGTGTACACACACGCGGGAGGAAAAAATCGAAGGCATGGTGTGTGAGGGAGCGGGAGACGTTAAGCTCTCCCTCCCCCATTTGCAACGTGCTTTTCACCGGGTTTAACTCAGCCCAGTTTTCCGACTTGGTGTGATCTGCTTGCATCTTGCATTAACCCTATGGGTTGAGTTTTGCACACAGATGCCGTTGCCTGCCTCTGCGTCTCCAAATCCTGCGTTTGGGGCATTAAAATAACGATTTCTACATGTCTTTGAAAACGAGCCACCAAGAATAGACTGTCCCGCCTTATATTGCAGTACTATACATTAACAGCTTAAATTGTACTGCATAAACAAATCTTTAAATCTTATTAGGGTTAGTATAATTATAATTGCAAAGCTAATATTGCTAGTAGTAGAAATGGTGTGTCAAAAGTGTAAAGTTGAAAACGTCGGTACTGCTTTAATTCTGACCTGTTTATTATGACTACTGTACTTCAAAATGATAACATATTGGGGAATGGCAGCGTGGTATCTATGAATATGTTCCATTCTGATTTAAAATTCACCCACCTAACCTCTGGACATAATTATCACTGCAATGTTTTATTGTATGAGCACACAGCCTAGTCTAAATTAAAAGCAATGAAATTATAAGTAATTGGAGAGGAGTACTAATTCAGAGTCCTAAGTTGCTGGCAGTTCAACATTTTTACATAGGTGTAAAATAAAGTAACTTATAAAACATAACCTATAAAAACCTGTATTTTAGTAAATGAATAAATAAGGTAAGCTACTTAAAATTAATTTATATGGGAATGGTCTTAAGGTGTTTTTAATCTTATGGTAAGTATTTAAGCAACATTGTCATAATGAAACCTCTTTTGGCAGTAAATGCTCAGCTGAACTTCTAAGTAAACTCACCAAAGAACACAGTCAGTCTTCAGTTGGATCTTAGTCAATCATATGTTGTAGTTTCTTATGCTACATGCTGGTACTTGGATATTCCTTGTAATATATTAAGATTAACAATTCTAATAATCTACTTTATAAAATGCAACTAAATGGATGAATAAAGCATTTTAAACATACTGAACTCTATCATTTCAAAGTATTGGTTCTCTTAGCTCAACATCCTCTCAATGAGATGAATTAGAATTTTCATCTACAGCCATTTAGGAGGAGAATGAAGGTGATCTTCAATAACCAGTTTCCCAAAGCTTTATAAGGGGACACTATTTTGTAGCACCCACTAAGTTTTACTTTACATAAAATTGAGGTCTTACTGCACAGGAAGTATACTCTATCACAATATTCCAGACTTTATTTAACTAAATAGGACCTTGGTTACTTTGTCCATTGAATGCTAATAGGTATGTTCTCATGGCTACATTCAACTCATGTTTACTGAAACAAATCACATACTTGTGATTGAAAGAGAAGATATGGGAAAGAAGTTTTCCAAGTTCCGGGAACACAAGCCAAAACACTTCCCGATTAGTCCCACTCACTAAATCCCCACCTAAGTGGTTTCTTTTTTTCATAAACTGAGATGTACACAGAGCTTATGCACCAAATTCCTTGTGTGTCCAATTACACTTGGCCAATAAAGAATTCTATAAAATTTAAATTGGCTGGGTTTGCTAATATATTCAACTTAGTATTCTAGAAACCATAACATTGAATTTGCACAAGGCAATAACAGCCAACCAAATTGACACACACAGTATCTTCATTGGATGAGTATCATCGGCACCAATGCCTGTCTACTAGAGAACAAGATTTTATTTGCATCAGGTGGGTAAGTCAACCTGTAGAATAAAATGCATGTAATTTAATGTAGAGTGTAATCATTTGGGAGAAAATGCCTCAATTATCGTGCATGACCAGACCTTGAATCCAGAGATGTCAAAAGTGATGTGTACCCTTTTGGTAGAACAGAGAAGGCAAAAGACAAGGATTGGTAGCATATAAACTCTTGCCAAATACACTTGGTACTTCTCAAATGCAGTGGAATGCAGCTTGCAGATACTGCAAACAAGTCAATATTAGAATTTAGGGGGTCATTAAAGAACTGCTCTCTTGTAATTAAATGCTATGGTTGCATTGGAATGTTCTAGTGATTTGCTCTTTTGGGGAATTGAGTACCCTGAAGGACAAACTTGGATTCTTGCGGTGCATGTACTAAATGCCCAATTGCTCTCCACGCCTGAAAGAAACGCGCTGATACAACTTTGTGTGTATGTACAGTATAGGCATTAAATGCGCGCGCTCCAATTAATTGCACGGCTACTTGCGAGATTCAACCTTGTCCTGAGCAAAGACTGGCCTTTTATTCTGGAAACGTTCCCACAGCTGTCACCCTGCCTGCCCCCTCGAAGCTGGCATTGCAGAATCCGGGGCGCCCCGCCTTTCACACACACGGCACGGTGAACAAGACGGAAAGTATACCGTAAGCAGCCCGCCCTGGCAATCCTTGGTCGCTGCCTCTCTCGTCCCTTCTGGCACACAATGCCTCGAAAGCAATGGCCCTGCAGGGTAGAGTCTTCAAAGCAAAGGTTACTTCGATCCGTTCTTTAACCCTGGCCATTGTTGGAGAGAATGCCAGACCGTTGTGCAGAATACCTCGGCCTGGATTTCCCCGAATTGACGGGATACATTTGTAAACAAATGACCGCTCCGCTCCCTTTTTCCTCCTCAAAAGTCCTTTCGAGATCGCCTCGGGTTGAATCAAGGCTCAGCAGATCTCTCTCTCTGTTCTCCCCCCCCCCTTTCCAGGCGCCAGCGTACTGTATATTTACTAGCCACAGCTGTGCTTCGGGCACGCCCCCTTAGCCGAGGATTGGCTCCGAACGCGGAAGGCCCGGACCACCTCTTGGGTGATGCTTGTGCCAATGAGGAGCTTCTGGGCTTTTGACGGACACCCGTCGGCCCTCCAATAGCAGCGAACACAGCCCGGATTTGTCAGCTGAGAGGCGAGCGGTATAAAAGCCGGAGCAGAGGGGGGCTTCGCTTCATTCTGAGTGGGGAAGCCGCAGGGAGGAAAGAAGGAGAGCGCTAGGCAGGCAGGCACGGCCGAGGGCGACTCAAGTCTTTCCCCCCCGTACCCGGAGCGTGCCGTGGGCTTGAAAGCCGGCTCTTACCGCAGCATGAAAGCCTTCAGTCCGGTGCGCTCCGCCCGGAAGAGCAGCCTTTCGGAGCACGGTCTGGGGATATCCCGGAGTAAGACCCCGGTGGACGACCCGCTGAGCTTGCTCTACAACATGAACGACTGCTACTCCAAGCTGAAGGAGCTGGTGCCCAGCATCCCCCAGAACAAGAAAGTCAGCAAGATGGAAATCCTCCAGCACGTTATCGACTACATCCTGGACCTGCAGATCGCGCTCGACACGCACCCCAGCATCGTCAGCCTCCATCACCAGAGGCCCGGGCAGAGCCCTGCCTCCCGGACCCCCCTGACCACCTTGAACACGGACATCAGCATCTTGTCGCTACAGGTGAGCTGCTCGCACGCGCGCCCGTGCCCCGGCTCCTTCCTTGGCTCGTGACGCTCCTTTTACACGGGCGATGAATGGCACTGTTCCAAATCTGGTTTGGTCGGGGGGAGCCCTTTCGATTAGGGTGGCGATTGGCATTAAAAAAAAAAACCAATCACCTACCTGGGACTGCTTGGCGGGGTGTCGTGTCATTGATTGCTAGCAATAATCGCGATTTGTTGGTCACGTTCAAAGTGTGACCCCCGAGAGTAAGTTTGCAAGCTTCCTTTTGAAATGCTTTTTCGGGTTTTAACACCCCCCCACCCCTTCTCTTTCTCTC
>JANHFO010004913.1:86478-100132 GCA_032468095.1 Pareas carinatus
GGATCCCTAGTTCTATTGCGTATTTGCAATATTCGAGCTTCTCATACTTGAAACATTTGATTATACAATGTATTTTATGAAGCTGTAAAAGCAGTGCACATGATGTCATATTTTATAAGCATTGACTTTATAGGGTGGATGGGAAAGAGGATAAGGATTAACCCCATGGTCAGAATTTACATGAAAGTAACTTAATAGAACTGTATTGTATTCAATTTTTTTCTTAAAAAAGAATATCTGATCTGACTATATTCTCAACTTATGCGGACAATTCTTAACAAAAATGCAGTACTGTATACTTTTGCACTTAAAAGGAAAACGGAGAAATTGTGGAAACCTTACTTGTGCTTTCTTATAAGACACATGGTAACTGCCGTGACAAAGGAATTTTTGTATGACAGTTAAAAGTATGTACTATTACTCAGTACAGTATTTTTAACCTATACTTAGTATATTAATTTGTATTACTGAGTAATTAGAAGATGTGGTGATTGCCACTAACATAACTTATAAAATTAAATTTAAGGAGACTTAAGATTAGGCCCCTATTGAAACTCAAGGAATCTATAAAAGTATACAGTTGTATGAGAACAAAAGCGTGAAGAAAACAGAATGGTGTCCTGATCAATCTCTTTAAGATCCACTAAATGAAGCAAAATATTTTAACTTAAAAGTATTAAAAGTGAGAAGTGCCCTGCCTAATAATTTCATCCCTATTCTGAATATAAAAGAGTGCGGTAAGAATTCATGAAAGTTTCATTAAGCAATTGTGAAAGCCAAGAAATATTTGAAAGAACACTGCCAATTTCTGGATTCTAACCTAAGGTAGCCAAAAACTAGTACTAATTAAATTTTAGATATTCAACAGCAAGTACAAAGTAGATCTGGATAATATTGGGAGATGGATGTTTATTAAGGTTAGGTGAAAAGAACATACTCATACAGTACGTTATAACCTGTGTCAATTCTAAGTATAAAACTAACAAAAAGATGGAACTTTAGTTATTAAGAATTTGTAAACGTTTTTCAGAGGTGATAACACCAAATCATTTTGTCATTAAGGATTCCTACACATAAAATAGAAGGAATAAATGAACCGTATCTTTGATATGTATCTAAGAAAATACATGCAAATATTTAATATTCATATTTTTGAGCAACATTCCATTCATGCCAACCTCTTAGGATCCCATTGTTAACATCTGTGGAGAACGAGTGCCATCTTCTGGCCTATGCAGAGAAGACATTTATTGAAAAACTATTCATTAAAAACAATATGTTCACATTTTAGAATATAATTTTGTCGTCTTCAAATGGGTTAAATTAAAGGTAAAATTAATCACTAAAATAGCCAATACTGAAATAATAATTGTGTTTGGTCTTGGACTGCCAATACATTTTCATGTATTGAAAGAATCATGCCACTTTGAGATTAGCTTTGTTGTCAAATGTTTTTAAATGCATTTTAAAAATGACATTTATTTATTTAAGTAGTATTTAATGCCACTTCAAATGAAAAAGGGGGAATTACCTGCATTTAAATAGATTAAATAAAAGTTCTCAGAACTAAAATATATAGGAATACAGAACATATGTTGCCTTCTCCCATACAAGGCACAGATAGTGTTTCTAATTTAAATTCTTCACTAAGCCCGTTTACTGTTTATCCACTGCATAAACAATTTTGACTTACAGGTTTCTATCTAGCTGTAAATTGAGGAAAGATGTCACAATATATTTGGTTTTTATTCTCCAATGCCACAATATATTTGGTTCTTATCCTACAAAGTCCATAAGCAATCATTCTAGAATGATAGAACTATAAAATCTGTACATTTTTAATTTGGTACCCAAGTTTGCTTACTTTCTTTTTATTATTCATTCTTCATAAGGTAAGGATTTTGATGATGAGTTGAGTTACTATGAATTACTGGAAAGTACCTAGAACATGTGTGCTATATAAAATCAAAAGGGAGTACAAAATATCAACATTTTTCCACCTACAAATGGCTTTAGGAGCCCTGCAAAAATGACACTAAAAGAACAGACTTCTTCGGTTTCATGTGGTTCCAGTCAGCCATGCCATCTTGCATGATATTTTAGCACTGGCAAAGAGTGAAAAACTGGGAGGCAAAGAGTTTTCATTGGCCTTTTAAAAACTTGTTCCTAATTTTCTTAACATTTTTGTGTCGGGCCTAGCCCAAAAATGCTATAACAATCTAGCCAACCTTCAGTTCTTTATTTATATCATATGGACAGAATCTTTGTCAGATTAAACCAATACAGCTCTTACCCTCATTGATGTAACCTGGGAGTTTTTCGGTACTGGTCATCCTAAATCTCTTCCCCAGACTCCGATCTAGTTCTGGAGTGTGCTGCTGCCTTTTGTCTCGCGCATTTCTTCGTGCATTACTATAGTCCATCATACCGCCTCTCCGCTTCCCCATCATAATTTGGGGACTACCGGTATTTTAAGAAAACCTCCTTTTTGGTTATTCTATTTCTGACTTGAAAATAGATGGTGACATTTGGGCTACATAGGGATTCATGTTTGGAATGTAGGTTCAAGATTTACATATAGCATGGAGAGCAACCTGTCACTCTTAAAAGCAGAATCCTTTGGCATGTGCTTAAATTTGTGTGTGCTTCTCCATGAAAAACTGGGATTTACAGTCCCGGAACGCAGAGAATCACACACATAATCCTTCTACAGAAATGTTGATTATTGTATGTTTTTGCTGCCTAGCTTTTGGTTAGCAAAGTATAGGAAATGTACCCTACCCAAACACATGCAGAAAAGCGGACTGCCCTGCTTTGCCAACAGGTGCTCACGAGACCTTTAAAAGTTAAATACATGATGGACAATAGGGGTGTGTGTGTGTGTGTGTGTGTGGAGGAGGGTGTAGGACTCAGTTAGGTGAATGACTGGAGATGCTGCAGTGACCATTAACTTTAAAATCATCATAAGTAGCTTTTCTGCGGTAACTGAACATTTGCTAAGTGACTGGTCAAAAGTTGAGGACTATCTGTACTTAAACTTGGAAGTATCTAACCAACAGAGAGCTTTTACTCCGACATGATGCCATGTCTTCCTCTCAGCTGTGCTTGAAGTCCAATATAGGAAGATTCCCTTCTAGAGAGACAAGGCCCGTCATTCTGAACATATGTACCAGCCTCATCTCCCTGTTATTGCATAAATATCCAGGGTGCCCAGGATGATTCTACACTTTTCTGCTGCTTTCAGATACTCTGCTAAGCATGAGTTTTCTGGTCCAGGAGATGGTGACCTATGCTGTAAACATACATAGAAATACTCAATGAGCATCTAGTTTGACATACTTAAATGTTTTCTGCCATAACAAATTTAGTCTGCAACATACTAGCTTTTATGCCCCTTTACATCCATCTAATATTCCTACCCCTCCTTTTAGATTTCTTTATATATATGCTGTTTTATATCTTTTGGCTTTTCATAATATTTTTAGATGTAGTTTTTATGTTTTTAATTAACTGTACCCCAACTTCTTTATGCTGATATTTGACTATAATAAAGATTTGCTTGAGAGCTTTACCGCAGAAAACTGTGGAATGTCTCCTGTGCTATTTCACTTGGAAACCGCATTTGGATCCTCTCTCAGATGTTTAAGAAATAGATGCATCTCTTTCTCCAAATCTTTTAATTGTTGATTTTGGCACTTTTTGTGCTTAATTTCTTATATTCTGTTTTTTAATTAGAATTTTAATTTAGTAGCCAGTAGGGCAGAAATATATCAATTTAAATCAAGTCAGTAAATAAATACAGGACATGTTTCCACAAGGAGCAGTCTGATAGAGAGAGAGAACCAGCCGTCCACAGAATGAAGTGAATGGACACAGTAGTGAGGGATGGGATGGTAACCACTGCATCTTACAACTGAAAACCTGACTTCTAAAATCATTATCTTAAAAGTAATAGTTAACTATACATATCTTTGTTGCTCTAGAACCATTGTTAGAATAAGTAGAGTAAAACATTTTCAGTATGGTTATCTAGATTTTTTTCAATAATGTATCAAAACAAGGATTTGAAATACTGACTTCAGAAAGGATCTTATTCAGTGTAGCGCCATTGAAGAAATGTAAGAATGTTTAATTTAAGGCAACAATATCTACCGATGCCAGTTTTCTCATTAATACTTTGCTTTTTGCTTCTCTGGGAAGATTTTTGTATACCAGTAAGCTCTGAGTTCTTGATCAGACTTTAAATAACTTTACATTTACTTGCCGTGTTATTCTGACTGATCTCAATTTACGCTGTTTCAATGTTATTCAGTGTTACCTTGAAGACTCAAAAATGAAAACAGAAAAAGAACCGATATACTGTAATGAACAATTCATGCACCACTCTTGAAGGAAAATGTAATTTCAGCAAGTACTCTTACTGCTTTTACTGCTTTTTTCAACTGGAGTTAAAAAATGCAGAGGGGGTGGGGAAGTGTCTCATCTGCTTCTATTATTTAGCCCAGTGGCATACATTTGTTTTGTTCGAAAGCTAAAAGTCAAATGTCAGCCACTACATTTGTTCATGTAGAATTTGTAAGTTGGCTCACATCGGTGAATTTATCCCATCACTACTTAAGCTCTGCAGTTTTGGTGTGGTACACCATGTATTTAAAAACCTTCTGAATCTAACAAAATAAATAGATGTTCATTATATCAATTTGTGTTTATTAACTCTTAAAACCAATACCATTAGTCCAATACTATTAAAATATTTGACCATTTCATGTATGTTACTGTAGTTTATATGGCACTATTTCATAGATCTCAGTGGAGATCAGAGGAGACCTGAGAGACAAAGGCATCCCTAAAGAAAGCCATGCTTTCTTTTCTGAGCTGCAACATCAACAATACCAATGCTAGGAAATGAAAGTTTCTTTAAAAAAGCCAAAAAGATTCCAGAGCATTGCCAAATACATTATTTAAATAATGTTTTATAATTATCAATTTGTAAGAAATTGCAGAATTTTATATCCAGAAATGCAGCCATCCACTTACATTCCTAAAAAACAGGAATGGAAAAAAAAAGACAGCTTTCCTCTTTGTCATCAATTATCTTCTGGTTCTTGGTCTTTGCTTTGTTTCACTTCCATGTTGAACCTGTTGCTTTTAATTACAGACAGCAATTTAAGCAAGTGAAGAGTGTTTTTCTTACCTCTAAGTAAGTGCAGGAATTGGTGGGGTTACATTGGAAATTTATCTTGAGACAGTGAGAAATTTACCTTGATCCTCAGAAAGATCACTCTCGACACCCAGGTTGACCAAGACAAAAAATTCAGAATAAATATGAAAATAAAAAGTCTGAGTAGCTACTCTTCTGCTGAATCAGCTTCAGATCAAAAGCAACAGAAACTATGTGCATTATCTATGTAGTTTAAGAACATTTGCATTAAGTGAACTTCCTGACACTAAAAAACAGGACACGAGCAGAGGCTTTGAAATATTTACTGAGTGTCAGATGTTAGTGTTAGCCGCCCTGAGTCCTAGGAGAGGAGCGGCATACAAATATAACAAATAAATAAATTAGTTATACGTCTTAAGTGTAAGTCTGTAAAAGTATACTATCAAACCACAGTTTTTAGACACTCTAGTCTATTCAGGTAATGGGGTGAGCGTGTATATATAATTTAATAAAAGTCTAATCCCTTTTAAAGAGGTAAGCAATACAAAAAAGCCTTAAATTGCTACCAACAACTATCATCAAGTCCATATATATGGCTGTTGGCCTGTGTCTGCATAGACACAACAGATGTCTATGAATTGGATGAGGAGGAACTAGATTATTCAACCTGAATTTTCTCTTCAGATGAATGGGAGGGGACTGGTCACAGCTGTTTTATAGAAGAAAACCATTTTCTATCATTCTGTGCTCAACTTGGGCAGATGGGTGCCTTCAAAGCTGGTAAAAATGGAAATATCTATTGCCTCTCTAGTTCAGACTTTTCAGCCCAAACCAAATTGAGGGAGGGTCTCATCAAAGCAAAATAATGAATCATGCCATTCTCATGAATGTATGTATAGCTGAAAATAGAAAGGAACACTAGTACCGAAATAATTTTTGTTCCTCTTTAGCATGAGCAACTGCGAAGAGGAGAGTCCCGAGACCATGTTTCCTGATAAGAGACAGAAGGGAAAGCAACTAATAGTATTCAAACCTGGAAAGAGTTCATAGAAACCTAAAATTGCTGTCCAATAAAGCTCATTGAGCAATGGAGCACCTGCCTTCCTGGCAAATATGCTACTTAATCCTCTTGATATTCCAAGAAAGTTTAGATTAAATTATTGTCAGTGTACAGTAATTTCATATTTCTTTGTTCAAGACTGAAGTTCAGTATATAGCCCATAAAGAAAAATACAGATTCTGTACATGGTTTCAAGAGGTTTCATATATGTGCTTTGACAAGCTAATCCTGTTCTAGCTATAAAATTTACAGACTGTCTCATCTCATCCTGGAGATCTATGTGTTTGCTAAAAATGGCAAATAAATAAAACCAAAAGGTTTCAGCAGTGATACAAACGCAAAAAAATTATAGAGTCGCTCATAATTCTAAAATTTGAGCTTTCAGTTTAGGCCAGAGGTCTCCAACCTTGGTCCCTTTAAGGCTTGTGGACTTCAATTCCCAGAATTCCTCAGTCAGCATAGAGTTGAAGTTCACAAGCCTTAAAGAGATCAAGGTTGGAGACCTCTGGTTTAGGTCACAGCCCTTGGTCTTCTGAAATCTAAAGTTTGCAAATTGTAAGCAAATAGCTTATGCAGCTTCCATCAAATGTATGGTAGAAAAGGGAAATAAAAGCATTTACTTCCCTTTATTACAGTTCTGCTGTATTTGATTTTGGGGGGAAAGGTGATTAATTTGAGTTCTCATAAGGGAACAAGCCAGTATCAACTGAAACAAGTAGCTTACAAGACATAACTGGGAATTGCAGTTGCTCAAGAGGAAGTAATTGTTCTAGTCTTGTCACCAGACAATCTAAAGAGAAGAGAAAAGCACATGGATTCAAGGCTTACTGCAGGTTTTTGGGAAGCAGTAAATAAAAAAAAATAGCTATGAGAGTGTTTGTCAACATCTCACTGTTCCAACTTAGATTTTGAATCCAAATACTGCTATGAATGGAAGTTTACATCTTAGAACTTAATATATGGACCTAAGCTATCAAAGTAATACTTAGCAGAGATGTGCAAAAAACTATTCTAGATCAACTTGAATTTTGAAAATTCTTAAATCTAGCATTAAAAATCTGAAAGACATCTTTCAAAATTTATTCCTCCTGCTTTAGAGTACAAAAATCAAGTTTGAAAATACAAATTTGTAACCTGTAGCATTTTATATTAACAATTAGGGATGCACATCTAACATTCTTTTCCCAAGCATGAGATAATTGTTCTGTTCATACCAGATGCGTACCATGTTCTAAATACTTCCCATACAAAGATAACATTTCTGATAAGATGGGAAGAGCTGTTTCAAATTCAAAATGTTTTGCACACCACTAGTCCAGATCTATTTTCAAATATCAAAATCTATTACTTAGTTTTAGCTTAGTATGTTATATAAATCTAGCTGACTGCAATTTATTTAACAAACCGTGGTTTAGGGTAATGTACAAGTCCTGTCATGTATTAGATAGTAAAATTTTCTTAATAAAACTCGAAGTATTTACACTTATTCATTTTTATTCTTTTTCTAGTCAAGCTTCTACCATTTCATGAATTGTACTTGAAGAACAATTCAAAATAAAAGTGGACAATTGGTTTAGATTCATAGCTTGTATCTAAAACTTTTAATATACAATTTGAATATTAATTAGTTCAGATTTTTTTAGTTTTTCTCTGAGGACTCATCCTAGTTTCAAACCTTAACATGAAGTATGCCAAATGATGAGTTTAAAAATGTTATCCAATATTAATTTAACTAGAAAGACTGAAATAAATGAGATTTGCTTCTGAGAACTACAGTATTAAAAAAATCCCTTTTGCAACTTCCACAGAACCTTCTTAGCTTCTAACATCGTAGGCCTCTGCAATTCTCATGGTATTATAAAAAAGTTCCATCACTAGGAAATGTAACAGCCTTTTCAGAAGAATATTTTATATATTATATTCATTATCATTTAGTACTTTTGAGGGGGAGGGAGAGAAAAAGGTAGGTTCAAAATCCATTATGAGCTGTGTCAGACCTGATATCTTTTCTCTTGTACTTTTGGTAGCTCTCTCTCGCTCTCTTCAGTCACTGTCTTCTATAATTTCCCCCATTCTCATTATGGGGATATCCTTCCCCTCTCTATTTTTGTAAGTATTCTGCCTGTAAATACCAATAAAGACTTTCAATAAAAATATACCCAGTTCTTTTAAAAATATTGAAAACATAGCAGCAACTTTTGTATTTGGCATTAAAAACATCTTCCACATTACAGAATTAAATTATCCAATAAAAACTATATACTGAAATGAAAAGACCCCAGACATGGTAAAGCTTTGTGGGAATTTTGAGATTTTGCATGAAAACAAGTTTCCTTAACGCCATGGGTTTTGATTCAAGTCTATCTAATTCAGGAATCTACATAGAATTACACAGCCACTCAAAAAAGGCAAAGCTCCAAAACAGAAATCATCTAATTTCTTTCCTTCGGCAAACTGGATGGGTTCTATTGTATTTTCGGCTATTTTCCATATACTTCCAAACAGAAAAAAGCTGAATTTCATCCTTCTGGGAACACCCATATTGTATATACAGATCTCGTATAGACATTCAAGCAACATGGTAATATTCTTTAAGCAGTTAAGAAAATTGTTAAGTAAGAATAGATGATTCAGCTTCTCACAAAAAATGTATTTACACAGGAGAGATAATGAAGAGATCAACATATGATTTTTAGCTGAGAGATACAAAAGATGGTGAAATCATGTTCTTTATAGAGCACGTAACAGCTCCCATCAAAGTTAATGGAGACACAGGAATATGAGAGGATCATAAGCTTAATTCACAATAATATTAATTCTACCATATTTCCCTTTTTAAAGAGCTCATCTTTTTAATCCTACCAAATAACTGAAGAGATGTTCATTAAAATTAAAAAAAAACATCCAACACAAGAGAAACATGCCTGTTATTTTATTATTACCTCCATTGTAGTGGAATGTATACAATTCACAAATCCTATTTAAAATCATGCATATTTCATTTGCATATAAAGTACTGATATTTTAGCCACACTGCTAAAAACAGAATGGACATAATTATACTCTACATTGCTAAAGAAGGGCAAACACTACATTTTTGCTAACTACTAAGGCCATGAAAGCCACCAATTCTGTTTACTCCCCACAATCAAGTAAAACACATTAATCAAAGGCCACTATTGTTTAAAATTAGAAATACTTTCAAAAGATTACATCAAAGCACTCCCTTGAAAATAATACCACAAAAAGCCACAATCGGTTACTCTCCACAATTACTTTAGAACTATTGTTATAGTCTATGGTAAACAAAAAAAAACCAGGCAATTTATTGTTAAATCTTAATGACAATTATCATTTCAAACATGCAGTATTCCTTCTTCAAATTTACAGTCACAAATACAGCATTCCCAAAGACAAAATCATTTAAAACCAGAAAAAAATGAGTTTTCATATTTCAATTACAGCAATTTAAACATCAATACTTTTTAAAGTGTCATAGAACTGAAAAGTATAAAATAGGCATCAGATTTGTAGTCCTCTAGCCAGTTGCTTTATTTGATAATTAAAAATGTTAAATCAAATCGGTATATTGATTCTTATATAGATGTACGATATTATCTCAGTATCACTTTTCAATATGCAGACCAAAACACATATATTTGCCCTAGAAAAATTTAACACTATCTTTACCTGATAAATGGCTGCTCATTTCTGCTAGCCATTATTCAACTAATTTTTCAATATATTATATATTTTTTCTATTCTAAACCATGAGATTTTGACTGGACTACAACCCTAATTTTTTTATGAAAATACCAATAATGAGCAGAAGACAGAGAAACAAGCTGTAGACTGGAATGACCAATAAATGTGTACATCTGATGAGGAACTAAGAAAAGGAGGATCTATAAAAAAAGTAAAAATAAATCTGGTAGGTAGGCAATGTTATAACTTGGATTACTTTCAAAGAATGCTCTCTCTCTCTTCTCCAAAGCCTGCAGCATCAGAACCAGTAACGGTAAGAAGCTCAGAAGAATCTTTCGAAAGCCTTGAATAGCTTGAACGCTGACTGCGCTTATGGGTCACACCTTTGATATTATCATTCTGAACTGCGACTGAATTAGAACTTGATCCAGGACACAGAATGACTTGAGAAGGTTCTATGATACCATCAGTCTCCTCAAAATTCTGATTGGATCTATTGGCACTGTTATTATTCAGGGTAACTGTGCTAGGCGTTCGATTTAAATTGTACATTTTTTGACAAGCTGGCCAATTTTCTTCTGGACTGCTTGCTATTAGGCTACTGTCTGAAGGACTTTTCTTATCCTCTGAACAAATTGACATACGTGCAATTGTTGGATCTTGAAGGCCACTCAAGCTATGGGGAATTCCCCTTTTTCCACTGCGGCCATCATCTTCCAGCTCAATGAGATTTGCTTTTTCAAGTTGTGAGTCATCTCCATCATTATGGAGAGAATGATTTGGAGAGCTTTCATTGGATCTTACTCCAGAATCAGAGGAATCCTTTTTGTCTAGAAGAGCATCTGTCAAATATTCCTTTGCTTTAATCAAGGTTCTAATGGGCTCAGAACCATGTTCTGGAGATTTGGACTGTTTCTCTACTTTTCCTTCTATTTTCCAATCTTTACCTTCCTTGAGGAGGGGTGTATTATCAGATTCTTCTGTTCCAGACTCATCTTCATCACTTGGAAGTTTCTGATAACGCAGAGCTACCCCTTTCAGCTTTAGATCTGCAGCTTGGAAAATGCTAGTTCTTTCTGAAGATTTCTTCCCAGAAAGAAACTTGGATCCAGACTGATCTGATTTTTCATCTTCTTCAGTAATAGGATCCAATGGAGATGCATCACTAGTAGATACCGAAGTACTGTAATCTGTAACATCATTCCGTTTGATCAAGAAGGATTTCCTCCCATCATCTTGCTTCTGTTCAGCATCCTTTCCCTTATCTTGTTCCATACTGGAATGAAGAGAACCTGTGGATGTGCTCTGACCCATATAAAATGCTGCTGAACTATGTGGGGAAGATCTACCACTCACTGTACTAGAACTTGCACCTCCTTCTAATTGTGACATTTGAGCAATATATTCTCTATATGCATCTCTATATTCTGCTTGTACCTTATCAGTAAGCTTTGAAATTTCAATACTAGAATCTTGAGAATTGAGGCTTGAAAGACTTGGAGTCCGGCGGGCTTGTGACTGCTTAAAGACAAAGAAAATATATTAAGAGATTGACTGGGTTTATATCCATAACACATCTAAATAGGTACAAATGAATAAAATTAAACCTTAGAAAGAAGTTATGAATAAAAATTGTCTGACGTTTCAAAAAGGAGCACTGTATCAATGATACAACATAACTAGCATGTGTTGAGATTGTTCTTATGAGGGTAAGATTTTGTACGGATTCAAGACAGCAAATTCATTTATCATATAAGTGACTTCATGAACAAATGGAAGTGTTACATTTCTCAGTTTAAGTTCCTAACTTTATCAATCTTTAGAATAAAGCGGGAAAATGTACCAATTTTCTGTTAAACCCTTTACTAATACAACATGCTTTGGATTAGGAAAAGATAAATGTGTCCACAAAAGTCTATATATAATTCTTGTGTAACTGGAATGGAACATTCCAGTTACACAAGGTAATTAGAATTGTATAAATTCTATACAATCTGCATAATTAGAATTGTACTTACAGAACCTGAACTAGAAACAAATGTAGCAACTTTTACTTTTTATAGATTTTACTGATGTGCAACATATATACTTTTTTGTTTTTTAAACAGTTTTACTCTTGTATATGAATAATAGCTATGATTAAAACAGAAGGCACTAACTAAATTAAATTCAATCTGAAGTGAAATTACCTGCCAGCTTAGATTGCTATGACGTGGAGGGGCTTCCTCTAGGCCAATATTGTTCAGCTCTTCAAAGCTAAAATTGAGAGTATAAGGAGGTTGACCCGGAAGTCCAGTAAGTTCTGTATGGGGTAATTCATTGTTTAGAGTTGGACGTCGAGTGAGATCATTATGAGGAATGGTGCTGGCATGCTCATTCACTGTTCGAGAATCTTCATGGACAACTTGACTTTCTGCATTTCTCATATCAAGTACCTAAGATATAAAGATACCAGACTGCAGATTGAACATAACAGTACAAATAAAAAAGGGTCTTATTTTATCAAAGAACTGTGAAGCACACCTTCCATGACCACGTTGAAACTTTACATCAGGGGTCCCCAATCCCTGGTCTGTGGACCGGTACCGGTCTGTGGCATGCCAGCAACCAGTTCACACAAACAAATCAAGTCCCATTGGTGGGATGCAAAACTATGCTCATCCCAGTTCGTGAAAAAAACCTTTCTCCATGGAATTGGTCCCTGATGTCCAAAAGGTTGGAGGCCACTGCTGTAGATGATTCATTCAATCTAAAACAGCATTTCGTAACCTTTGAAACGTCAACTCCAGCAATGGCTACACTGGTTGGGGAATTTAGACAATTAAAGTCTACATATCTAGTTGGCAGTTGGAAAACTCTGTTTTAAAGCACATTCAGATGCACTTACAAGTTCTTTGGATCTCATCTTGTATTTGTATACAAATTTCACAATGAGGCAAGCTAAAATATGCATTATTTATGCAAGGCCCAACCTTGAATATTCAATATACCCAAATGGTTTAAATGCATATTTTAATTAATTACATAGACTTCATGAATAACAATCCTTCAATAAATTTCAAGCACTCCTTTCTTATCCCATTCCTCCTACAGAAACCTAGTCTTATATTCCTGTTGGTGACACTGAAACAAACAACTGTGCAAGGATGCAAGGACTCCAGTCTGATGGCAAGCAATGTCTCCAGGCAGACTCTTGCTACTTTAAATATGAAACTATGTCAATAAAATTGTGTAGAAATTAACAAAAGGTAAATCAAACCATTCTTAGGATGAAATCTTATGCAAATATGACACTGAATTTCATCGAAATTAAGTATGTGATATGCTTCAAAGTAAATAGTTGCAGAAAGGCAAATATAATTCCCACTGCCCAGCATTCCTAATTATGCAATAAAAATATTTTATGTAATAATAGTCTTACTGCACTCTTGAAGAGATGCCAGTCCCCAAAATTCATGTTCATCTCACGTTTCAGTTCATCAGTGTTACACTGTGCTAAAACACGACCATTTATATTAGCCTAAACAAATTACAGAAAAACAACACAGGTATTACTTATAAATGGTAGAACAGTAAACTCTAATCATTTAAAAAGTAATTCATGTACAAGTGCATCTATAATATTACAAGGATAGTGTATTTTATTCTTGGTTGAAACTGAAAAATGACAATATAAGAATTTTTAATAAAAGAATAAGTCATAATTAAATAATGGAATAGAAAGAAAA
>JANHFO010004913.1:106822-120945 GCA_032468095.1 Pareas carinatus
ACCTGATAGAAGGCCCCCCTGGCGACGGCTGCCACTTGATATTCCATGGACAGCCGAACATCCAGGAGGACCCCCAAGTTGCGCGCCCTTTCCATGTCAATTACAGGCCTCTATCATCTTTTTAAGTGGGAGAACTTGTACAATTGGTGGCTGACTAAATACTTTTTTGCCCCATGTACATGTACATATGCATAGGCAAATACCTGGAAGATGAAAGAGAATTTCCAGGATTGGTTTCTGCTGAAACTCATGTTGACAAAGTAGGAAGATGGGCATGTGAATTCACAATTCACAATTTTTACTGTGAATCTAAATCTATTTGTTGTTCCTTTTATGAGAGAGGTCATTTTAAATTTGGTTACTTTCAGATAAATACAGTAAAATTCATGGTTTTAAAAATGTTAAACTTTTCAGGTTATACGTACATTTAAAATGGCTGACTTCATATTGCAAGCATGAAATGCATGCATCATACTGTATTTCAGAGCAGCTATGCCTTTCCCATTACTTTTTATTAAAGGAATAGATTGTTCTGAAGAGTTCATGCACCAACTGCATCTTAGTTGAAGGCAAAGGGAAGCAAGAGGTTTTCTTGCTAAGGACAATTTCATTAAAATATTGCACCCGAGTGACTTCGCTCGTTATTCAAACATTTCTGCAGGATTTATTATAACAAAATGGTTTATGCGTGTTACATGCACAATGATAATAAAGCCAAAAAGATGATACCATGCCTATTTGTACTGTGCCTTTATTTGAAAAATATTCAATTTCTAATACAGAATAAATGTTTTACTTGCGCACAGTGCTGTTTTTTTAGGCACTTCTGTCTTAATTTTTGTTTTTTCCACCTATTTTGATAATAAAATTAGATAACAATATCCTTTTTAAGGAAAGAAGAGAATCATATCTAATAAATCTGATTTATTCCAGTTTCCTGTTATGGTTTTTGCAATAAGAAAAGGAAACTAGCACTAAAGGAGAATATTTGTAGCTTAGGGTTGAAATGAGGGGTTCTTGTTGCTCCCTGACCGTGGTCATTTTCTTGCAAATTCAGTGCTAGAGTAGCACTGAAGATGTTACCTAGTTTGGATATTGAAACATCTGCAAGAAAACAACCAATGTCAGGGAACACGAAGGACCCCTCAAAGAAGGTAGGATTTGCTGCCATTAGAACCTGCAAACACATGTTTCAGGTTGTTTAAAATCTATTTCCTATATACACAAAGTCTGTTAATAATTCCTTACAAGTTTAAATAAAATTCCATGCCTCCTCCAAAAAGCAGAAAATGAGTTTACTCATACTTTGTCAAATTATCAGTTAGAACAAAATGCTTACATCAAATGTGTTGATCACTTGAGTTAAAATATTATAGAACACACTTCACAGTACATTTATTTTAGTACTATGAGTTCATCTAAGAGGTGGGCCCCTTCCAATAGAAACGAACTGTCTTATATTATACTTACAGCAATAAGGCTATATGTCACTATAGTATACACAAAAATGTGTATGGTGCCCATCTACTCAATGCTTGATTATGCAGTAACATGACCTGTACAGATACAAATCTATTAAAATGAAGTGTTGTAGTATATTTCCTCACCCTAAAGCATAATAATCCTAATTTTTGTGTGACTTGTTCATAAGAATCCCAGAAATGCAGCAGTCTATGAATGGTATCAAACATGATCCAAGAGGTTATATTTGCTGTCAAATGAAGAGTAGGCGAACAAGGAGATGGTACAGACTAGGATATGTCTCTGAAATGTATTGGCTAACCAACAGAGACTCATAATCTGCATTGCAGTGAGCATAATAGAGGAGGATTATAGCAGGATATAATCATTTTCTCTGAAGTGCTTACAAAATAGTAAAAGATTGCTTTTGTTTTATAACAGGAATATTTAATGTAGGACTACAGAATCAAAATTATGTTTAAAAAAACATAAGCTAAAATCAATAAAAGAGTGGTCAACCATTTTTGCAGGTAATGTCAAGGATGTAGTTACAAACAGCTACAAAGATATTTTAAATGAATATTTTTTAGAAAATATGGACATAGGAAGCAAGACTCATGTTTAATATAACCTATGGAAAGATTTGTAAACCACAGTGTGACAATAATATAAACATGCGAAGCCAGCCTTCTGTGAAAGCTCTGCAGAAGTATATACCATCATCACTACTGTCTAAAATCAGCTTTATGGTTTGTCAACTGCAGCAACTTCATGTCCTGGTATAACTGAAAAAGCACAAGTTTTATTTGATCAAATCATTAAGAGAAGGCATCAGCTAATCACTTCTACAGAACTGAATAGCTAATACAATTTTACTTTACAGTATGATGGTGTGTCATGATAAATGTAGACTGCCCAGAGGGTTAGAAGCTCAGCAGTAAACAAATTGTTTGACAACGTAAATCTAAATATATCAAATACGTTTCATGAACTGAAAAAAAACCCTACTAATGAAGACGTAACACACTCTAAATTACTAAAAATCACTGTTCTTGACAGACTACTGAAAGGTAGCATGGAAAATGTAAATAATATATTTTATAAGCAGGATATTAGCCAAATTCATTCACAAACTAGGCTTATTAGTTTTCATCTATGCAATTTGTCCATCAAGCCACTGATGCAGAGTTAGTGAACGGCAGTTATAATCAAAGCAAATTCATTATTGTTGAAGAAGCAATGAGATGCTACAGTTCCACACCATGTGACTACTCTTTTACCATTGAGGGCTCTGTGGGTGAAGAAAGCCACTCATCAACATCCTCCTTGATAATATCCTAACAACAACAACAAACCATTATGACTTGGAAAAAATGTTGACACACACACAGAAAAATAAAAATAAGCAATGAATGAAGAGGTATTAAAGAATGTATCATTCTGTACAAAGAATATTTTTAAGCCAGGGTTAAAAATAGAATGACCGTATCTATCATTTTATTTGCTTGTATTTTCTCGTCCTTTCTCTCTTTCCTATATTCATGTCAATTCTCCGTTTAACTTTTTAGTTTAACAATAAACCACAACTTTCTATTATATCTGAATTGGAGAACACTTATGTTTTGTACAAATAACTATGGGTCTATAATTTAGTGAATAGGGGAGACATGTGATCTAAATGTCACATTCATGTTAGGAAGAACATCTCTTCCCAAAGAAACATGTCTGTTTATCTATCACCTGTGGCCCTCAGGCCTTAAAGTGGTTACCCCTGGTTTGGATTAATTTTAAAGCAAAGCATAAAAGTCTCTGTATAATATTACTCTAAAAACATATTTTTTTTCAGATATATCTTATTTTTTTCTGAACATTAGTTGCTTCAACATGAGTTCCTGTGAAGAAGATAAGGAAAAATATCTTCTGAGTCATGCTTGACTCCTCATGAGTTGCTTGAATTGTAGCATCCTTGTCAATGGTAGCTTGGCACTGTCTTCTAATCTAAACTAATCTCTAGTCTACAATTCTGGAATGCCCTGGGGATCTTCATTCCAAGTAGTACTATTCAGGCCTGATCTTACTTAATTTCAGAGTTTAGTAGGGACAAGCTGCTGAGCTAAGTTTCTGTTGAAATATTTTAAATGTACCAAAGTACAGCACAATTATGAAAATATGTGTAATGCTCAATTTTTAACCTGACATGTAATTAGAATTCTGCTTCAACCAAACTAGAAATAAACTTCACTATCTGATTTTAAATATACAATTGTTTACTGTTTTGTCTTTATAGTTACTAATTTACTAACACTAACTGAAAAGTAAGCCTTTCTTTTCTTATGTTAGAAATCCATCAATTTTAGTATAGCAAATGAAACCTAGCATACAAATTTTAAAAGTGGAACAGGATACATTGTACTATCTTAATTAACTTTTATTTTAAGTGTTCCAAGAATATTTCTAAAGAAAATATAATTTAGGCATACATGTGCCACAAATAAACATATCTATTCTTGTATTACTTACTAATCTTATCATGTTAATTAATATGTTCATTTACTTTACAAGATACTTACTAGACCATTGCTTTGTTCCCTGGACAAATTCGGTTTTAGTGATGGACGGGAGGTGAGATGAGAACTGCCAGGGTAATACCTTGGCATGTAAACATATGGGGCAAAGAATGGCTATGGAAAGAAACATGTAACAAAAAGGGACCATTACAAAAATCAAAAGAACGTAATTCAACAAATGCTAATTTAAAAATGTAAAACATAAAAGTTTAGTTCCTTGGGTAATTAGGCAGTCATATTTTGAAATGATCAAAATGTGAAATAACTAAATAGTTACCTACCCCATTTGAAATCAACAGGAAAGTTCCATATAGGCTCAATGACAGACAAACATTGAAGTAATGAAACATTTTTGTAATGAATGATAACATGTACATAGCTTCAATGGAAAGCTTTTAGTACAGTTTAGAACTGCTAAAAAGTAACATAATAATGTAAATTACTTCAGTTTCCTTCCAATGGTCGCATTATCTCTAGAAGCAAATCTGACTGAAACCATGGTTAAGTATTTTGGAATCATTTCAGAAGATCTCTTATAAAGTGAATTTCTATGCAGAAATTTGTGTTCAATTTTTATACCAGTTTCAGAACTGTATCTCGTTCCCTATTGGATAAACATTGTATACCCCTTTAAAAATTAACCCATCTTGAAAATTATTATTTGAATCTAGACTGACATAATAAAATATCTGAATTTAAAAATGTGATACTATTGATATCATCTGTCAGTAGGTCCTACTTGTTCCTACAAGACTGCAGCTTTAATTTTAGTGCATCAGAAGTTAAATTAGATTCCTTTAGAATACAAGCTGATAAAAATGAATTTGCATATATTCACTGTATCTCAATGTCAAAATATAAGGAAGCATTTGTTCATGCATATAACTTATCAGAGAATAAGTAATCAGTTCAGGAAGTCCTACAATTCATCAAAATGAAATTAAAAACAAGAACGATTGCCAGCATGAAAAAGAAAAATATCATCTCATAATTTGAAACTTAATGCCCAAAAGAGAACTACTGTCAGATAAAACAAAAAGCTACAAAGACTTCTTAGACTGACTGTTTACACCTTAAAAAGAGTGAATGGGCAATTAAATGCCTATTAATGTTTAGTTTATTTTAAATGGGAAGCTGAATTGTTCAAAATAATAACTTTGTTCAATCTATTTTTCAAAGATGTTTAATATATTACACAGACAACATGCTGAGCTTTTGAGAAGGCTCATGGCACTTCGACAAGAACCATGAGTCTCTAATTATATACATGGGTAGTTTAATAATCACTTTAACCTATGCTTGACTTTAAGATAAAGAGGACTTCTTTTCTGCAGAGCTAATTAAATCTGCAAATCTTAAAACTTTTCATTTAACTGCCTATTGACATGAAAATATTAATTTCTATACATGCTTCCACTATGGCACTACTTACCAAATGTAATCCCTAGACAGCTATCGTTATTGGCTTTCTTCTGCCAAGATATAGGATTTCTAACCAGGTATGACTAAATAAAACTCCGTGCAAAATCTAAACTACTATTGTTTCTTACTCTGTTATAAAATGGATGCTGAGGTCCTGTCATTCCACTGTAGTAGCTGCTATGGGGCTGTGGAGAGACAACTCCTCCATTGAAAGGTCCATTAAAAGAATGAGTCGAAGAACAAGCTGATGATGGCTGACTAAATACCGATGACGCTCTGGGAGCTGCCTCTTGTATAGGCATTGCAGGATATGGAATTGCTGCAATATTAATTTGGTCTCTTGCAGCCCGAACATCTGAAATAGTCAATGCATAAATGTAATTGTGAGAACAGTTACATCTAAACAATTGATAAAACACAAAGTGAAAGAATGAATTAATCCAAAATCAATTTTCTTGCGTTCTATTTTTAAAATATAAATCTAAAACACAATTAACAGAATTCCTGAAAAATTACAATTAATAGGTTGTAGGTACAGATACATGATTTTTTTTTTGTTTTATTGCTTAAGAGGAATTTGTTACTTGAGAAAACCCAGTCAATTTCTCTACCAAAGTTTTTTCTACATTATCAGGATCTAAGATTATATATAGTAACTACTAGGGATACGTGAACTATTTCAAGTATGAGCTTTCAGTTGCTTCACAAAGTAACTGATGCATCTCTTCAAAGTACCTTCATCATTAATTATTGAAATGATAATTTCAAATAATGATTGCATATAGTTTTGCTCTGATATATTTCCGCAAGATTTGGGGAACTTAGAAAAAGTGTTTTGTTAGTATTAAAATTATTTATTGAATAATTAATTGGTAATATATTACCTGCAATAATTTCTCGCAGTTTAGGATCAAGATTCACTGTACATGGTAAAAATGTTTTTACATCTCGTGCTATAAGGACTGGAGTTCGTGATGACAAAAATACTTCAAAATTTCGAATATCACCATCAATTTCTAGTAAAGGTTCAACATCTTTAGTGGTTGGAATATTCTTTGAAATTCTAAAAAAAGCAAAGAAAGTTCCAGATTACAAACCCTTGTCTAATATGATTTACATACACACACACACACACACACACACACACACACATATATATATATTATGCTTTAAATCTGGCTAAATAGGTTCATTTTGGATTTCTTGTTTTTCTGTTCTGATATATTAAAATTGTATTTGAAATTATAAACAACTGTAGATGTGAAAACAAGTTATCCATAAATTGAACCTATAAACAGAGTAAAAAAAACCTACATCATCTATGGACTCATGCCTAAAATTAGCACAAACATAATTAAGTCAGAGAACAAAGAGTTAAATGTGTCAACCATCTGATTTTTGTCAAACAATACTCCAAAAAGAAAAGGAGCTAAAGACTTTAAATGAAAAACCACAGCTGAGAAGTCACATGAAGCAAATTAGCTGAATTTTAATGCCAGCTCTGCTTAAAACTGAATGTGAATAGTGTTCTGCGTATGTCAAACAATGCTTCTCTTCAGAAGCACATAGCCTACGGATATACATCAAAATCTCTATTCTAACCTTTTGAGCTTAATACATTAAGCTATTCTGCTAAAATATATTTATGTCAATTATAAACCTTTGTTTTTTTAAAAAAAGGAATAAAGGCCATTTCTGGAAGAAGAAGAAGAAAAGTACCGCAATCAACCAAGAGATACTTATAAAGCGATTTAGAGCTGACCTTGGAAAGATATGAGTAAACTGTTAAGGAAGAAAGGAAGGAAACATTAGAGAATAAAAAACAATAATAGAAGAAAATTATGAACATACAAGATGAATTAATATGCAGTGTCTTAAAACTGTCTAAACAGAAGCCCAAGATAATGTCCTACCTATAACCCTGATTGACAGTTATGGATATATTCCACGAGATGAGATGCACACTACAACCTGCAAAAGCCTACAAAAGGCTTGAAATCTCGATAACAGTTTTGTCAGGTCAAAGGTAGTCACTGTAGGCAAATACAGAATTATAGGTAAATTTAATTGAGGCTATAGGATACTCCTCTGCGGCAGAGTTTCCATAATGGTTGAAGAAACTCTACAGTTAGTTATCAAATATTAGAAAATAATAGAATGGGCCTAAATCCATGGTTAAATTAAGAATGCTAGTTACTTTAAGGTGAGATATCAGTAGACCCAAAGGAAAGATTAAGGATATACTGAAATAAAAAAGTAAAATGCATTTTATGCTACATTGTTCAGAAAAAAGTATTATTGGTGTAAATTTGATAGGTATGAGAATATCTGCAAAATAGAAATTAATGTGAGAAATGTCCTATCATTAAAGAATACTAGAATATAAAAAGAATAAAATAGCTCTTCTATATACTATATTGGATCACATATACATGTATATACACAGATACACGCATTCATATTATTTCTGGCGGCCAAATTAAGCAATTGGTGAAAACTGGATATGTTGAATCTACCTGAGGAAGAGACTTTGATAAACAAAAAAGAAAGAAACTCGCTAATTAAAAAGTATACATTCAAATATCAGTTTTTAAATGATACAACAAACCAGAGTTTTACATAAAAGCAGCAAGAGGCCTTCTATTTTTATACCAGGAGAAAGTAGTACAATGTGACCGATGATCATGAGAAACAAAGCTGAAGCTTAAACCCCTCAAAAATGCTGCAGCAAGAACTGAAATAAGCAGCTCATGCTGAAATTTTTTTAAATATCACTGAGTTGATGCAGTTCATCATGCAGGAAAGAATCAAATTTGTGAAAGACTGATCACTAATGTGAGAATCGATTACCAATTATAGAAGTCAGGAAGTATTTGACTGCAGCTACTGCAGCTAAAAGTTACTGTAAACTTAAGTTGCTGAAACTGAGGGATGATTATTTTTCTACACTGGTACGCTGCATGACAGATTATTTTTATGGGATAAATGAAACAAGCATCTAACTCAGAGTCGCTTTATATATCACGAGAACTCAAAGAAAGCCCTGAAAAGTTCATTGGCAAAGAGAGGCATAATTCAGAAAATGCAGAATATGGTGAATAGTTTTTCACTAGACTGTACATAGAGTTGGAACTATATTGTTTTATTATAAGCTGTAAAGTAACTTGAGGGCAAGGAGCAAAAAAAAAGAAAAAAAGAGAAATAAGATTAAGAAAAAAGACTGCCCTCAGGTTTTATATCAGGTTATAAAATATGAATAAACTTCATTAAATATCCCATCCCCACTCCTTAAATAATTGTCCCTGAGTGTGAAGAATCTTTCTCAATAGAAAATAAGTAAATAATCAGAAATCGCATCCAATTAAGGATGTGTCCACATAGTTTAAATCATATCAAAATGATTTTAATAACATTCATGTATTTTCCCATCTCTTAATAGTTTAAACAGAAAACCTAAAAATAGAAAACCACTACTACCATCTACTGGAAAGCAACTCAAGCCAAAAATCTAAAAAAAAAACATTATACATAGAATGCTATTACATTTCTAAATACAACACTGCAAAACTAGAGAAAAAATATTTGAATTTTCATTTCAGCTTTTTCTGTTATGTATACATTAACAACAGCAAAAAATATCTGGGACAAAAGCTTTTAACTGAACACATAATTGCAGCAAAATTACAATAATTGTCCCAATTAAAATAACCCCAAATGAACAGTTGTCATCTTAATGTTCCAATAGTTTATATAAGGATCTACTTAATTAGATGAAATTGATTTCTAATGTTAGTATCCAGTGTCATTTGTTAAAAGTTGAACAATTTAAAAAATAATTTAACAAAAGCAACTTCGCTAAACATCAAGAACCAACATTCTTTTTTTCAGATGAATAAGGCATGTATCCTCAAATTACTGTAAAAATAAATGAGGCTTTTATGGAAAAAGGAACTTTAAATCTGGTGCTAAAAATTATTCTGATGTTCTGATTCATATTTAATAAGTTATACATTTAAACTATCCCTTTTTAGTGCAATCCCTTTTCAAATTATAATAAACTAACAGGATCCATTTGAATTAGAAATATTACAATTTAAAAAATGATTCAATAGCTAACAGAGCATAAGAAACATATATAAAAAGAGCAAGTACCTTTTTTTGGTACACACACACATACACGCACATTTACACACAGACACAGACAAACTCATACATATGAACCCTGCCTTTCAGGATCAATTGAAGGCCAATTAAAAATAAAGGTGCAAACCACAAATAAAAACAGTTTAATACTAATAATTTTGTAATGGAAACATAAAAAATAATATATCAAAATGTGCCTGTGAACTCAATTACAGTTTCTTGATAAATTACATGGCAAAATTATAAGGTTGCACCAAACATCTTAATGAATACATTGCTATTGTGAAAGCAATGTTTTCAAGAAATCAACAATTTCTCCAAAATCCAATTGTCGCTCACATTGTTCAATCTGGCTTACTTCAAGTGGTATTTGCTTCAACATCAAGAATAGTGATGTCACCTAAGATTTCATTATGTGATATTACTAAGAACCCAAGGAAAACTTCGTGTTTTATATTAAATACAAGTGACATTATCTCATTAGAGCTGTGCAGAACATTTTCATAAAGTTTCATGCTTCTTATGAAAAAAAAATCACATAGAAATATTCATTTCCTAACAGTTAAAGTGTTGGCTCATAAACAGCTTCTTCCTCAATTTTGGCTTAGCCCTAAACTCATCATGATGGGCTTCCACTATTTCACTTGCACTGATAAAGAGAAAAGTAACAGTGAAGATTGCAATTCCAAATTCAGATAGCAACAAACAGAAATAATGGAAATACAAACTTTTAGTTAGCCAGTAACCTGGTACTTTCCCAAAGCTCTACATCCCAAAATATTTTCGTATTTTTTTGTTTTCCAAATATGGTGCTATTGTTACAACATTAAAATAGATCTGTGGAGCTACAATTAAATTCTTAGTCAGTCATGAAGCTTATTGGATAACACTGAGCCAAACTTTTATCTCTCAGCCTAACCACTAACATGTGAATATATTCTACCACAGTTTCTTGGATAAAAGGCAGAACATAAATAAATAAAATAAAAATCTGTGAAATGAAAACATGAAAACACCAACTGCTTCCAGTACTCAGAATCTCAAAACCTTAAATGTCATGCAGATAAATGTAGATGACATTTAAATGTTTGGTAAATGAAATAGTGTCTCATATATTCCTAGCTGTTCATGAAATATGATGGGTAACAAAAGTCATAGTAATGCAGCAACATAAAATTAACGCATTAGCCATCTGTTAACTAAATCACATGCCTCAAAAGTTATCTCAAAACTGACAAATCTTCTAATGTAACCATTGGACATTAGTAAGCACTCAGTTGGAGGGAGTGCCACAAATAACAGCCTGCTCTTTGATTCCAACACAGAATAGGAAAATAGTCCGGAATGGCTCACGAATTACAAACAAATTTGATTCACCTTTGGCTTAAGATTTTCAATTTGTGGTTTCCTTGAGTTGCAACATTGCATCTGCATAAAAATGCTTTGTAAAGAATGGACAAGTCATTGTTAGTGTTGGTGTTGTAAAAAAATGTGAGGGCACCATAATGCATATGTTATGGGTCATGTTCTTCTTTGTACCTCTTTTGGAAAAAATAGTATACAATATCTTAACAGAATTCTTGAGAAAAGCGTTTTTAAAGATATACATATTGAACTGAATTATACAATACAGTTGTGGTAAAGATGTTCTCTTTTTTGTGCTCCAACAATAGCAAAAAGAATTAGAGAGGGCGGAAATATTCCATATATACAGAATTGTACTTCAGAGATATGGAATTTAGCAATTTTTGAGAAAAATATATCCTTTCTACGAATCAAAAAATGTCACATTATCACTCTCTTTTGAAAAAAAAATTGCACAGGCTTGGTGAACATTGGAAGTTTAGTTTTCTATTTTAAAGACTTACAAATCTGGTAAACTTGGGACAGATATGCAGTTACAAAATCTTGTTCATTTTTATTTTATATCTTTCTGTTTGAAATCGATTAATAAAAACTATTCAAATATTAAAAACAACATAATTATTTTTTTTAAGTATCAGATCTGAGTTTAACTTTCTATCAAACTTGTAACAGTATTACATGAAAAGCTTTTTAATAAAATAACCAATTATATTAGTGCCATCTACTGGAAGAAGGAAACTAGTTAAGAGTATTTTAAAAATACATGGGGTACTGATTATTCATATTTATTTTAAACTATGTTTTTTTCAATTCAGTGGAATTTTCTGAACAGATATGAGTAGGACTATACTGTATCTGTATTACAAAAAGCTGTACTTAAGAATTGCAGTTTCCCAGCAATGAAAGCAATGCAGTGGATTGATATAGCAATGAAGCTGTATGAGCAAATACTATTCATTACATTTTGGAAACCCTGTTTTTAATAGCTCTGTAACTAGAGAAAAGAAACAAGTTGCACCTAAAGATATCTCCTTTTGAGGAAAGGGAACTGTTAGCCACCAAATAATTAAGAAATTCCAGTTAGTTTCAGTAGAAAACTCATGTTAACGACACATAACTTGCTTGAGCCTACTGAAAAGTTAATTTTGAGTACATAAATCAAGAAGAAATTACCTAATATTTTTTATAAAGTTGGCATAGATATAACAATTGGTCTATCTTACCTTTCAAAGCTATAACAACAATTTTCTCTGTAATTCTAAGAAAATTTTACATGTGGTTGTAGAAGCGCAGCAGGTATAGCTTGGTAATTTGATATAAAATATAACAAAATGTCAACTAAAGTACAGCTATCCCAATATGGTATCAATAAATTTAAATGAAATAGATAGTATAAACTTTAACAGGCATTTTTCAAGCTTTTCCAGTTGAGGGTCATACTAAATATCAGGTTAAAACATTTAACTGGGAAATATGACAGCTTCTTTCATTATTACTATGAATGAACAATTTCTTATTTTTATAAGCATCACAGCATTCATTTCCCAATATCTGTGTCACTCAAAAAGTTAGGGAAAGTGCAGAAAGGGATCCAAAGACTTAAAGCAATTTCTCTAGAAGAATAAAAATGCTAAATGTGAGCCTTTTTAATGTAAAAGGTAAGCAAAGACATGTTCGAAGTGCATAAAATCATGCATGGTGTGGAGAAAGCAAATTAATGTTATTCTTTTCTGGGCAACATTTAATGGGATCCAGGTATCTGTGGCTATCAGCATGATTTCATGTGTTAATATCAATAGCAGTATGCTTTTTAATACTACTTCCTACCAAATAGACCCTGGGAGGTTCTCTTGTATCTGTGTGAGGTTGATAAACTGGACTAAATGAGTCTTAGTTTTATCCAGCATGGCTACTTTTCTATTCTTAACACATAACACAAATCAGTCAATTCTAAAGGAAATCAACCCTGACTGTTCTTTGGAAGGACAGATACTAAAGCTGAAGCTCAAATACTTTGACCATTTAATGAGGAAAGGACTCATTGGAAAAGACCATGGTGATGGGAAAAATTGAAGGCAAAACAAGAAGGGAGTGGCAGAGGAAAAGATAGCGTCATCAACACAAACTCTGTGAGACAGTGAAGGACAGGGGGGCTTGGTATGCTATGGTCCATGGGGGTCACAAAGACATGACTCAGCAACTGAAGAACAGCAATACATAATACATTTTAAAAGAAATTAAAAATAATTCTGGATCTGAATTGTTGGACATTTGTTAAGCAAATTCTAAGACATAGAAGGTTACTAAGGCTACAGGCACACATTTTGACATGAAACAACTATGTAACACTTTTCCCAGGATATACGATTTCTGACCAACTGTCAAAGAGAAACATCCGTTTCCAAGAGCATTTTAAAAAACAGAATGCTGCTGATTCATCTTGACAAATTATACTTAGCTTCACTTTATATTATTTATTTTATTTTAATTCCGCATTTATTACATTTTAAGTAACTCAAGGCAGGCAACATTGCTAATACTCCTTCTTCCATCTATTTTTCCCACAACAACAACCTGCAAGGTGTGTTGGGCTGAAATTGACTGGCTGAAAGTCACCCAGTCAGCTTCAGTGCCTAAGGAGGGGACTAGAACTCACAGTCTCCTGGTTTCTAGGCCAGCACCTTAATCACTACATCAAAGTGGATCTCCATATCTGGATTAACCAATAGAGATACTTATTGTTCTGAAACGTTGGCTTCCTAACTATTCCCAACAGATTTCCTAATCAAAACCACACTTACCTCTCATAGATTGTTTTTAAAGTTAGTTGATCTGGAATACCTTCTGTTTCTTCCAAATACAATATAAGCCAGGATGTTCTGTACGGCCATTGCTCTGTCAGGTTGATCCAGCTTGCCAGCCTATCCCAGTTGAAAGTGATCTGATTAGCTCTCAATAAACGCCCTACAGAAGTGAAAAAGGTATATATTTAGCAATACAGTTCACATTCTTACAAAATAGTCAGCATAGTAAAAGATTTCCTAATAAGAATTCGATCACATTTCAGCTTCCAAGTCATTATATGATCTACCGTGTTTCCCCAAAAATAAGACATCCTCCGAAAATAAGACCTACCTACATTTTTGCCTTTCGGAGGAATATAAG
>JANHFO010004915.1:20183-32399 GCA_032468095.1 Pareas carinatus
ATTTGTATTTTAATTGTTGCCTGTAAGCCGCCCTGAGTCCCCTTGGGGAGAAGGGCGGGATATAAATATTAAATAAATAAATAAATAAATAAATAAATCAAGTCGATTTAAATCACTAGCGAAAAGGTTCGATTTAA
Organism: Pareas carinatus; assembly: GCA_032468095.1. Classification (NCBI taxonomy): domain Eukaryota; kingdom Metazoa; phylum Chordata; class Lepidosauria; order Squamata; family Pareidae; genus Pareas; species Pareas carinatus. Next base: position 20,321 of record JANHFO010004915.1, read on the forward strand.
ATAATAATTTTTAAAGAGAAGCTGTCATCTCTAACTTGCCATTGACTCACTGACCAGTCCCATTCACTTTAATGGGACTGCTGGTGATGTGACAATGACATCACGTGAGGGATGTGGCGGTAGCAGGTGAGTGGATGCCCGCTAACAGGCGCTGACATGATGGATTCCTGATCTTTGTTTTATCTCATGATTACTATGAAATTATGTAAATGCAGTGCATGTTATCTCACCTCGCAGAGCTTGGATTCGTTGAATGAGTGTACCAAAAATGTAAATATTGCAGAATATACAGCCTCATGTTACATAATTAAGCTCCATTTCATGCTGAATAAATCAAATTATTAATGTATCTTAAATAGAAAACTACCTTTAGATAGATTTTTATTCCAACACATTTTATTAAAATAAATTTGATAAAAATAAAAAAATCGATTTAAATTTAAAAAAATCCTATTTAAACATCATCCATTTTTATCCACCCTGAATGAGAGGTATTTTGAAGCAAATGTGGATATGTACGGGGGAATAACAACAAGGAAAATCCCTGTTGCACAAACAGGAGTTACTTTAAATGCTTATTTCATTGCTATAATGGTTTCTACCTCCAGAATATAGAATTAGAGTATTTCTGCTTATCAGTAGATCATTCAGATGTTGTTGTATTAAATCAGCTCAAATAGATGTGGCCAATTAATGATAATAGAATTGGAGACTTGATATATTTGAAGGGTGGAAGTTGATCACCAAATGAACTGACTTTGGTTTTTAGCTTCAGCTATTGAACAGATTTTTACATTCCCAATAGTGCTTCCTTAACTGTATATTCTAACCCTGTAAATAGAAAATTGCATATGTCTTCAACTTGTCTACTGTTAAGGTAATATTTTATGAACATGAGGAAAACTGAGAAGAGTACATGGACATTTCTCTGCAGATTATCTTTCTATTCAGCTTGAATATCAGTTTTTATTTATATCTAAAATGTCCGTGTGTATATACATCTTTACAAACATAGACATGCTTTACTTAGTCACTTAAAGAGATAGATTTTTAAATATTGTGTGTTGGCCATTATTATTTAGAAATTATTTTTGTATTGATACATTAAAGCAACCTATCAACAATTTTTTTAAAATTTCCTCAAACAAATTCAAGGTATCTTGATTACAACCATTGCCTCAAAAGGAGAATTGCAAAACTGGCCTGAACTTTTACCAAAGCTTTGTAGCCTGCTTGATTCTGAAGACTACAATACTTGTGAGGTGAGTTTGCTTTTTCTAATTAAATATGCCTTTTTATTTGGAATAGGTCAACAGTGTGGTAAATATTATTTTTACTACTTTTATTTTTTTTCCCTACCTGGAACTGTGAGGTGGATTGGACTGCGAAAGAGTGACTGGCTCAGAGTCACACGGTCAGTCTCACACAGGCTTGAGGCTGGACTAGAACTCGCCATCTTCCAGTTTATAGCCTGGTACCTTATCAACTAGACTAGGGGTCCCCAACCCCCAGTCTGAATTGACACTGGGCCGCAACATGCCAGAAACTGGGCTGCGCAAACAAGGGAAGCTTCATCTGTGGAATGCAGGCAGCACACGAAACCACAACCCCTCCGGTCCCCTGAATGACCTCTCTCCACAGAACTAGTCTCTCGTATCCAAAAGATTTGGGGGTGCTGAACTAGACCAACCTCACTCTCAATGATCCTTTTCAGCAGATGCAGGAAGATTTTCTTAAATTCTGTAATGAACCTTGTTTCTACTTTTTTTCTCCAGCAACAGTGCTACTCTTCTTTCAAAAGAAGAGGTATATGCTTTCTTCCTCCTGTTAAAGGAATGTATGATGGGAATTGAATCACAGGCAGTTTCTCAGCAAATGGTCAATAGTGTTCCATATATTATTAAGCTATTTTGACTTCCTGGTTAACTGTTTAACAATTCTTATTTAAAGAAATAAGCGGTATTAGCAAGAAGAGCCCAGCTTGATTAGAGCCTCCTGCTGTGCTTGATGATGAAGCCACACCTGTGGGCTGGACTTCATTCTGATCAGCTGGCCATCAGGAGATTGCAAATCTCTCCTGGCTCTTGCTAGGCTTTGGGGAAATTAGCTGCCTACAGGCAAAGGTGGCAGCTTCGGAATGAGTTTCTCTAAACCTTTCCCTTGCTTAACCTTCTGTCCCCCCCTGTCCCCCACAAATATACATTTCTTCAATAGAGAAAACAAAAAAAGCTGGGAGGAACAGATTAGAGGCTGAAATTAAACTCTCCAACTCTGTCTTCCAATCTCGACCCTTTTAACCACTTCTTAAATTCACTGCATGCCAGGAAAGAGTGATCAGTGACTGAAGAATAGAGGAAAGGAAGGAAACAAGCAAAGAAAGTCTTTCTGAAGCTTCTTTGCCCTGAAAACTGAAGAAAAACTGTGCAGCAAAGGGCCATGGCAGAAGCTGGGTTCTAAGGGGAGCCATACCGGCAGGAAAAGCTTGCGTGAAACTGCATGAAGGTGGATGCCTTACCTAAAGCCTAGGAAAATTTTGCAGTGTCCCTATAGCCAGCTGATGAGGGTAGAAAGCTCAAAATCAGCAGCGTTGGAGCATCGAAAATGGTGGCTACTTCCAGGAGGTATTGGGAGCAGGCCCAAGTCCTGCAGAGTCCTGGGGGGCAGAATGGGTGGAGACAGGTAGGGACATCACATTGTCCCTGTGGTCAGCCATGAGCAAATGACTGCGGGGGCACTGCAGCCACTATAAGTTTGAAGCAGGGTTGTATGTAGCTTTTGGAGGTCCGATGTAAATTCATATCTCAAGGACTACCAGTAATCTAGCATTTTTATTGGAGATTTTATTCCGTTGCTGAAACTTGCCAAACCAATTTTTACTTGAAAGCTTTACAATAAAGGATAATTATGTAAATAAAACAAACAAAAATATTTGTCTGGGACAAAAGGAGGATTTGGTTTATTAAATTTTTGAAGCATAAGCATTCTGATCACTTGTTGATTTCACCCATCCCAAACATTCTGGAGACAGCATGCTTCAGTGTTTGCAAAACTAAATCTAGTAATGATATAATCATTGAAGATAGAACCAACTCTTATGATCTGACCACAAATATCAGTGTGACTAACGAAAAGGTCTACACAAAAAAGGACTAAGGAAAAGTGTCTACACAATGACAGGACCAAGCAAGATTCCTCTCCAACTTGTGAGGAAATGTGATTAATATATTATTAAAGCCCACAAAGAGAAGGCAGAAATTAATTAATTAATTAAAGAAATTAATGAAATTTAATGGAGAAAAAAATCCCAAATTGTACATTTAGGAAGGATCAATCAAATGCAAAAATATAGGATGGGATGTCTGGATACTCTCAACCATGCAGAGGTCTAAAGGTGCTTTTCAAAAGACAACTATACTTTCTTGGTTTTTTCCTTGAAAATGTTTCAGTTCTCATCCAGCTAACTGCTTCAGTTCAGTATAGGATGGAATGCACATAGATTTGCAGACTAGGTAAAAAGTTTTGGGATTACAAAATAAATATGAGTTAGAAATACGATGTAGCTGGAAAAGTTTTAGCCTTTATCAACAGAAGTATACTTTCCATGCAGTTTAAAGTAATTCTGTATTGGTCATCCCATTTCTATATCGCATATAATTCTGAATATCTTACTTTAAAACGAATTCAAGCAATATATTCTTAGAAAGGCAGCAAGACTATTTAGAGAGCTGGAAGCTAAATGCACTAAATTTAAGGCATTGCAAATATTTTGTCTTAAGAAGAAGAGACTGTGGTTGTATAACTCTTTAAATACCTAGAAATACCCCTCCCCCATTCTTTATCACCCTAAATGCACGGCATTGAATAATAGATTCAAGTTACAAAAATATAGATTTCAACTGAATAATAGAAAAACCCTTCTTTAAAGTAAGAGGGCTTTGATCGTGGAACCAATTATTCAGGAAGATTGTGGGTATCTCATCACTTAGTATGTTCAAATGGATATTAGAGAGCCATCTACAGGAACTATTTTAAATTCCTCCACTGAGCAGAAGTCAACTGCACGGTTTTAAAAGGACTTTTTAATTCTGATTTGGTATTTCAGTAGATTGTGTGCTGTGCAAATCAATGTAAAATTATAGACTAAGACAGAAGAGAACAGAATAGGCAGTTTTATAAAGAGACATATAAAATGTTGGTACTGACTAATGTCTGTCATGATGTCGATGCTAACATGAAAGTTAATCATCTCCGCTATTAAACTCTAAATCAGAATGAATAGACTAACCTCAAAATTTTCAGCTCTTTATACAAACATTCAGATATCCAAAAAATAACATTGAATATCTGACCAATTATTGCTAAAATATGTTCTTCAGCTGGATCTGGTGCATAGAAACAGTAGAAAAAGTTACTCTAAAAGCATTACAGATAGAATAGGTTCTTTATGGATTTGCTTGGGAAAATTTTTTCCTAAAATTTTCTAAAAAGTATAAACACGAAAAATTGTGTGACTGGTTTGCATAACCAACTGGATGAAGTTGACCTAGATATAAGGAAGCTTCTATTATTTCACAAAGTCTGTTAAATTGTAAATAAATTGATTTGCACTGGTTTGTCATTGTAGCTGCAAATGATATAAAATAAATGTAAAATTATTTTACAATCAGTTGTCTCACTCATCTGGACCATTTTCAGTGTTACAAACTTTTCACGTGGAAGGACTGCATTTCATCAGCTAAATTACTAAAACTTCTGACATTATTTTGGGAGAAGTTGGCATAGTTTGATTTTGAGTTGCATTATAATTTTTGAGTTGAGAAGTATATTGTATTTATATATAATCTCTGCACAGAAATCCTGTGCAAATCAAGGATTTTTTCTATGGAGACCTAGGCCAGCTAAAGAGATCTGAAGCGCCGCTAATTATGTTTTCTCAGGATCATTATTGTAAAATGATCCTCTATTGAAGGATTGGCAGAGTGGCTTAGTACTGTACAAATATTCATAAATCTGGTATTTTTGCAAGCATATCCCACTTGCAGACTACCCCTATTAGGAAGAACAAAGGGAATGTTGTTACTTATTGTTAAATTTATATTTTTCCCCAGGAAAGTAGCTTCCTTATAATGTATTCCTGGCATTCTTTCCTATCAGCAGTTCATTGTATCTGAACTACTTGTGTTGATATGTGAGTAGCTTAATTCAGTTTTTAGTCTAAAACTTTCACCTACAGTTTTGAAGAAACAAGTTTATTTCTATTGCTGTAGCAGACTTTGAACAAGCAAGGGAATTATCACTAACATCTTTTGTTATTTTAACTTTATTTTTAGAAAACTAGAAAACGTAAACAAAGTATCTAATATACAAACCTAACTAAACAGAATTTAAAAAGAAGGAAAAAGAACTCCACAAAGTCCTAAATATCTACACAAAATTGAACAAATTACAATACTAAAGGGATTAAAGTTCGGGTTGAAACTTTAAATTGTGTGTGTGTGTGTGTATAACTTATAATGACTGGCTTACAAAAATACAATATAATAAAATCGAATACAAAATATATAAAGGAAAACATCTAATAATGCCACTGTATTACTGTAAAATATAATAAAATCTACGCTTAAAAAACTACGTTGTTTCATCCTTTTGGAAAAGGATTGGAAAAGTCTTGGACGTTTCCTGCAGTTAGAGATCTTCGCTGATTAAGTATTCTTCACTAAAGAAAGTATATTGTTGTAAAAATAAAGACTTATTTGGCTAGAGACTGGATTAGAAACAAATTTCTACTTTTTTCTATTGATCTTTTCTTCCTTTGCATTGAAAAATGTCTTGTTTGATCTTTCTGATTATACTTTCTGGGAAAAAAACTTTTTTATAAGTTGTTGGGTAAATGCAACATACTCTGCTCTTGAAGATCACTTGAAAGTTACATTGGTTCCTGCACAGCACACCTCTCCGCTTACCCACATTATGCTGATGTAGCACCAGCTTTACTGGCTCCCAATTTCTTTCTAGGAGCTGCTTGTCACTTTAGAGCCCTACATGGCATGAGGTCAGGCTATTTGTGAGACCGCTTTTCCCTGAGTGTGTCTGATGGCTTCACCCTGTCTGATAGGATGGGTGTCCTTCCCTTAAATGTTGCCATCTAATGGGACCCAGCGTGTCTTTTCTGTCTTTTCCCTGCTCTGTGGATCATCTTTTTGCTGCGCGTCTGGCAGTCCTCATCCTTTTAGCCTTTTAGAAGTCTAAAGAGCTTGTTCTTCCCCCAGGGACTGGGGTCAGGTACAATGGGAGCCTGTGGATGATTTTGTTGGAGGCATCCAAGTGAGATGGCTAGGTGCCTTTTCATTTTGGTTTTATAGTTTTTATTGCTTTTTGGTTTTATTTTTTTGAGCTGTTCAGAATTCTGCTCTAAGAGGGGTAGCTATGCAGATCTTTTAAATAAATAAGATGTCAGCTGCATTTGGAATAGTAGTGAGATATGGAGGTAGTTTTTTAAAACAATAATGAGTATGATGTCATTATATAAATAACTAAAAAGACAAAATTATCTCGTAGGGTGCATTTGGAGCTCTTCAGAAGATCTGTGAAGATTCAGCCGAAATCCTAGATAGTGATGCTTTAGATCGTCCTCTTAATATCATGATCCCTAAGTTTCTACAATTCTTCAAACATAGCAGTCCAAAAATAAGGTAAGAAATAAAGTTCTCAAGTCAATTATTTGAAAAGTTTGTTCCCAGAATTTTCAGAGAAGCATTTTAAATATAGCTAACATGAGTGTACTGTCAAAATGTATTTATTTTAATTTCTGCGATCATCTGCGATACACAACTGTGGGTAGTTTACAAAGGTTGAAAAAAATTAGAGGAATCAATGAAAGCATCAGTAGAAATGGCCAGGCCAGGCAAAGCAAATGATGGGCTGAGAGGCCTGTGTTTTGAGCAGGATCTTCAAAGATCTTTTGAAGGCAGACCAGCATAAGGGTATGTAGACCTTGGAGGAAAGAGGTATTCTAGAGAGGATGTCAGTCTCCACAACAGAAAAGGCATCCTCCTGGGCTCCATTAGACAACATTTTTAATAAATGAGACCTGAATGACTACCCTGTTGGATCTTACCAAATGGGCAGAGACAATTGGAGATTGACATATCCATGTCCTATGGTATGCAGAGCTTTTTAAATGGCAACCAGCTCTTTGAATTACACCCAGAAACCCAGTAGTAACCTGTACGTTTTTCATAGCAGTTACTTTCTTTGCATAATCTGACTTATTTCAATCCAGATTTTGGACCTTGAATATAATTCTTTGCCTTTACTTTTCATATTTCAACACACTGTGAAAAAGGCCCTTTCTATTGATTTAACTGTAAATGTTTTTTCTGAATTGGAGAAGTCATTTCATTATTGTCTTAGACAATTCACGTGCCACAGGTTATTCTTGTGATATGATATTAAGCTGAAAGCTGGCTAAATTTTTCAATCTAGATATTATCAGTCAGCCATACCTTGAACTTTAGATGACAACACTTACCCTTTTACTGGCCCTTAGAGATCAATAAATACTTTATAAGAAGGAAGGTATCCAACCAGAGTTTCTCCTATTAAGTAAGCCTGATATCATAGAGGTGCTCTCCTAATAACAGTATGGTTATAAAACTACAAGTAGTCCTTGAGTTACAACAGTAATTAAGCTTGATATTTTTGTCATTAAGTATTTAAATTGAATACGTAAATAAGAGATGCAGTCATGAAGTATGACACCACATGATTGCATCACTTAGCAACCACAATCTCAGGATTTTTCATTGCTGCTGTTAATTGAATCCTATTTGTCATTACCTGAGGACAAACCACAATCCAAGCCATTCCAGGCTTAGTCCCTCCCAACCTCTCAGCTTCAGATTTTCCAAGATAAGGACTGCCTCTTCTTCCACTCCTCTCAACTGCCAGTTGTCCTCACCTATGTTCTGCACCCTGCCTTACGGGGCAGCAAACAGCCCCAGCATTTCTTGGCTCTGGCACTGTTTGCCACTCTACAGTTCAGGCTTCTTGGCTCACTGTAGCTTTGGGGCCGCAAAAACTGAGCCACGGTACAAAGCTTCAGCCATTCCTTGAAGCTTCAGCCCGGCCCAGTAGCTTGGTGTAGTGTGCAGTTGACTTAGGAAGGCTCAGCCTGCCCCAGCAAAGTAGTGCAGAGCTGTAGCTCCAACCCAGTGCCTCTGGTGACAAGGCATGCTTGCTCTGGACCTTTGTGAGGCAGCAGCTGTCTTGTGAATGGCCAGACCAGGCCAGGCATGCTTGTCAGCAAGAGGAGCAAGAAGACAGCAAAGGTCAGTTCAGGTGGCAGGGGCATGGAGTGCAGGGTACCAAAAGAGCATAAATGGAGCAAGAAGGTTAAGGGCACCTGCAGCCAAAAGTGCAGGCAGGCTGCCAAGTGCCCAAATTTTGATCACATAACCATAGTTTTCTACAGTGGTTGTAACTTCAGGGACTGGTTGCAACTCCCTCACTCAGCTCTCCCAGAAGTTTGGTCACTGAACAAATGATCGTTAAGTGCGGACTACCTGTATAATTGATACAGAATGTTTTTGACATTTCTGAAGCTTCCAGATGTGCAATGTACCCACATGGCTTTATTCATAGTATTAAATGGCAAGTTATTTTTCCCTTTGGAAAGAGATTGATGTTGAGCTTAATTTTGAGTTGTGACAAATGTATTCCTTTGACTTTTTACAGTAATGTATAGTCTTTTTAAAAAAATGTTTATAGGTCCCATGCGGTTGCTTGTGTCAATCAGTTTATCATCAGTAGGACTCAAGCCCTTATGCTGCACATTGATGGATTTATTGAGGTGAGTGATTTATATTCTAGTGTACCTCTTGTGGATAATTTTTCTGTATTCCTCTTTTTCTGAATGTCATTTTGCATTGCTTCAAAATAGTCACATTTGGATTGAAGAGAAATCAAGTGGACAGCAATATTTCTTTTTTTTCTTGATAAAGTGTTGCAACAATCACAAAGAAACTACTTTAAAATCCCAAGCCAATAACTATAAACATTGAAAATTTTCTTTCAGTTAATAATTGAGCTGTTTTTCAAACATTTCTAGGGCTCAAATTTTCTGACTTTTTATTAATGTCTAGTCAAACGACCTAAGTAGTATCCATTTCTCTGACTTCCAGCTATGCTGATTTCTGGTTGATGAGGGTAATAAAGGTAACATCACTTTGTCTACTTTTAAACTCCCTATCCTCTGTCCTGGCAGGATTGATTGGTATAGCTGTTTGCTTATAAATAAATGTGTCTGCAATACATTGCACCCACTTTTATTTATAATTAACTGATCTGAATGATGTTGAGCATTAGAAGAGATAGAAATTCCCGTATAAACTACTACAGTTCTGTCTTGTCTACTACTTGTCTACTAAGTACTGAAAGCCTTATCCATAGCTTAGCTTTTGTTATGCTTATAATGCAATAAAAATGTCTGCATTGTCGAATTAAACGTGTGACTATTGTTCTAGAGCAGTAAGGTCTAGAAAACTCGTTAAGTCCATCATTTTTTCCTTCCAAATAATGTAGACTACTGAAAGAATCAGGTTGGTAATGTGAATGTTAATTCATAATATATCGATCTATTGCTATCTGTCAACTCATTTATCAAACACCTCTGTTCTTTTTTTTTATTCCTCTTTAACAGAATCTTTTTGCATTGGCTGGGGATGAGGAACCTGAAGTACGTAAAAATGTTTGTCGGGCTCTGGTAATGCTGCTGGAAGTTAGAATGGACCGTTTACTTCCTCATATGATTAGCATTGTTGAGGTAACACTTTGCATATGTTTTAAAAATGTATTAAAATGATGCACACAAAAAAGAAAAGTGAAAATAAAAGCAGTAAAAACTCACTTCAAGAAACAAAAGAAAGAAAGAAAATAGAAAAGGAGAATATTGTTATTAGGACATCAGATCCTCTTTATTTTCGGTTTCTCCCAATAATTAGATAGAATGAAAATACAGAGTAGGAGCTCTCTCCAAAGCAAAGGTGACTCATTTCCTTCTGGAAAACGAAAAAAGAAAACATTGGAAAAGACTGTTATGTCATTACTTCAGATGATTCCAAAATAGTAAACTTTATACAGCTTCTGGATCAAAACATTTCATCAGTGGAATCCAAGAATAAACAATAAGAATAGCAATAAAAGATGACAACAAAGCAGAAGGTTTTCTCCCTTTTGGCTAAATACCAAATGAGCCTTACTAAATAAGTTCTCCTACTGAACTCATTTGCTGAGGCAAATTTAGAAAATTTCTCTCTTTTTCATTCTGTTCCCAAAATCCTACTTGCCAGGTTCAGTGTAGAACATCATTTTAATTGTTTTTAAATGTTGTTTGTATGTTTTTGAAGTGTATTTTAAATGGCTGTACACCGGCCAGGGTCCCTTCGGGGAGAAGGGCGGTATAGAAATATAAATAAAATAAAATAAATAAAATATTTTGGAGAACTGTACAAAAACATGACATCAAATACTGTGCAAATCTCATTATATTAATAAAATTATTTGCAACAAATGGACATGCTTTGCAGTTTTACATAAAAATGTGTTTGAAAACAATGTGAAAAACACAATTTTTCTTGCAAATTTTAAAGAATGTATTTTTAGTTGAAAATTGGACAAACTCTACTTGAGTTTAAAAAGTGAAAAACTGAGAAAACAAATACTGACCTACATGTGGACCAGCACAGAGCATTTCACTTTTCAAACTTCATAATATAATAATAAGGGGCAGTAAAGAAAATCAATTTGTAGTACAATAAATATTTGTAAATTGCCAACACATGCAGTATTTGATTATTCAATAATTAAATGAGGGAATCTAGAAAAATAAACAATTATGATTCCTATTTCTAGGAGAATTGGCAGAAGTCTGAAAATAAAAATTTGATTAAATGTTTAGTAATTGGGGATTGAATACCAAAATATTCTGCTAGGACCAATTTGCATAAGGCAAAAGGAGAGTTGTACTTTAAGCAGCCAGAATATAGAGAATAGAATCTGTGATCTATATTTATTCATAGATTAAAAATCCATTTTTCCAAGTTACCCATATGATAATAGAATGTTATATGAAAGAGTTTTAATTACATCATATTTTCAAATGGACCCAGTTTCTATTTCTTTTTACTTTCTTAACATAATATGTAGTACATGCTTCAAAGAACTCAGGACCAAGATGAAAATGTGGCTTTGGAGGCTTGTGAATTCTGGTTGACTTTGGCTGAACAGCCAATTTGTAAAGATGTATTGTATCGGCATCTTACAAAGTAAGTTTATTTTTCCCTTATTTGAAATGTATGTGCATGTTTATCTCACATTATGTCTTTAAATTTTTTTAGACATGTTTCATGAATCCTGTATAGTCATTATTTGGAACACTTAAATTGAGATGGTAATTGTACCTATGTATTTACCCTTGAACACATGCTAATTTGATACATAGTTTTGCATGCTAAAATAGTTTTTATGAAAGTTGCGTAAAAGCCAGTAATATCAAGTTTCTGTGTTGTATAAACTGAGTGTAATTGCTTCTTTTGTCCAGTGAAAGAAATCATATTTATGAGAGTCAAATTTCTTTTTTACTATTTATTTAGCAAATGTGTGGTTCCTAGTGGTTAACAGTATAAATAAAGTTTCAATCAAACATACAATAAATACAATCAAGCTGAAGTATCCATTTCCTTCTTTCCCTGTAAGATCTCCAGAACATTTTCATCCTTATTAGTTATTAGAAAACTATTGGATAGTTACCTGATAGATGGCCCTAGGAAAATCCCAGTTGATGCATCTTTGTTCTTCATCATTTTTCTAAAGTGGTGCATTTATTATTAATTTATCCAGCAAGAAGCATATTGGAAAGATTAATGTCACTTGAAAGAAATCATCCTGAAAACTTTACATAGATATATAAATTAAAATGAGCACTTTGAAATGCACCTATCAACTAAATAGAAGTAAATATAGGGCTTGCATCATGGAGCTAAATGACTATGATTGCTATTACACACTAGTTACAGTCCAT
>JANHFO010004915.1:42899-55040 GCA_032468095.1 Pareas carinatus
TTATCCACCTTACAGCATTTATCAAAGTTAGGGGAGCAGCTTTACCCTGAGCCACAACGTGGCCTCGAGGCTACCACCCAAGCAGAAGCAGCCGAGCTGGAAGCAGAGCAAAAGTAGCGGCATCTCTAATCCCTACCGAGGGGTACTCTCTGCCCCTTCCTCAGCTCCTCCGGTGGATTATTTAGACACCTACAAGCGAGCACAACTAAAGGCGCTGCTGTCGCATGTCAGCCCAGGCCTCACCCCGCAGCTCTGTAAAGCCAACATCAAAGAAGTGGACGTTCAGGTGAACCCGCGAGCGAATGCTGCAGTTCAATGCTCGCTCGGATCCCAGCCGCTCCAGGCTGTCAGACCTCAAAGTCCCTCGGGCCGGCTCAGCTGGGAGCCGCCACTCCCAGGCTTCTACTTGCCCGTGCTTGGCTGCTGCCTTTTTACCTTGCCCGAAGCGGTGGTGGAACTGCTGGAGCCAATGGAAGGGCCGGCTTCGCCGCAGTTCAACCTGAAGTCCGGGAGGGGGCGCTTGGCGCACTGGGACTCACGCTTTCTTTTGTTTCCTCCCGAGCGGGATGCTCTTGCTGCCTGCCCACCCCTCTTGGGAGACCCACGTCTTATGGTCAGGTGTGTCTTATGGAGCGAAAAATAGGGTACTTCCGCCCATTGCTGTTTTATGTTGCCTTGCATAAACTCAGGGCTAACTCAAGGATTTATTTATTTTCTAACTTTATTTGTTTTTCTTATAAATAATTCACGTATATTATATGAATGTATATAATTCTCCTTCCTCCTATTTTCCTGAACAACAACCCTGAGACATGGGTTGCGCTGAAAGAGGATGACTGTTGCAAGGTTACCCAGCTGACCTTCATGCTAAAGTGGGACTAGAACTTACAGTCTCCTGGTTTTTAGGCTATCACCTTAATCATTAGGCAACGGGTGGGCAATTGTTTTGGCTCGAGGGCCACTTTGTGAGAGCGAAGGTTAGCGGAGGGCCGGCTATTGTTTCATGACACAGTAAACAAACTGCTTTATTCCCTGTATTACCAAAGGAATATTTATTTATCCATTCTTCATTAAGCACACGACATTCATCACCGATTTTATGTTTTTTCGGAGAGTCCATGGTTCCACTAAAGTTGGAAATTTATGGATTTACTGTTGCAAAGACAAAATTGAAACTAACCAGCTCAACTGGAAAAGCATGTATCTACACTACTCATGCGTATTGACGTAACCGTCCTAGTGGAAAATATGAGATGAATTTTCAGTCGCACACGGGAAGAAAATCTCAGTTCAAAGTGGATTTTTCTGACTGTCTTGGCGGGCCACAAAAAAGTCTGTAGCGGGCTGCATGTGGCCCATATGTCACAATATGCCCACCCTTGCATTAGACCAAATTGGCACAGAGTACGTGGCTTAAGTTTTGACACCCTAGGACAGTGCATATTCAATCCAAGTATAAAGTCAGTCTTGCACGAACTGCTTGCTTTTGATTTTGATCCTGTGTTGTAATTGGGATGTGGTTGAGGCATTAGTTTGGATATTTCCAAAGATAATTATTCTCCCTTTGGTATTCTGATTTACTTTTAGATATAGAATCACTCTTGTATTATGTCACTCCCGTTCATTTAAACTTCAATTCATAGATAGATATCCTGACATGCTCTTGTAGAATTTGTTGGTACTATCCAGAATCCATTGTTCCTTCAGCGTTCATGAGCCATTTGGATCGTGAGATTGCCAAACACCCCCAAAACATGACATTTCCACCATATTAATGTGATTGAGATAAGACCTTTTCAGTGGAACACTGTTTCATTTTCTCCCGACATAATTTCACCATTGATGTCCAAAAATTCCATTTTGTTCTCAAGTATTCACAAACTATTGTTCCAGGAGCCTGTTAGATAATCCAGGTATAATTTGGTTGAGATCAGTGACACTTTTCTGGAGGATATTCTTTCAGTCTTTCCCTTGGATTTATGAACAATTGAACCTGAAATCTGTCAATACAAAATTGCTCTGCTGATACTTTGCAATAATCCTGGGATTTGAGGTGGGAATCTCCCATAGTGTCGTATAGGAGATGTGTTCAAAAAGTATCAAACCTGTGGTCAGCAAAAATACATTTATTCATAGAAAGTACATTTACCCTAATCTCCTTCCAAGTAGTGTCCTTGGTAATGCACACACTTCTCCCAGTGATCCTGCCATTGTTGGAAACACTTCTGGAACGCATCTTTTGGAATGGTGTTCAGCTGGGCCGTCCTATTCCACATGTCTTCTCTTGATTCAAATCTGGTCCCTTTCAGCAGCATTTTCAACTTGGGGAATAGCCAAAAGTCACACGGAGCCATGTCGGGAACCTGACAAACCACGGGAATACGGTGTTTGGCCAAGAAAGTCTGAATCAGATGTGAAGAATAGGCGGGTGCGATATGGAGAAGCTGCCAAATCCGACAGGCTCTTAGTACACTTGCTCACTCATAGGCTGACTGCCAGCGACTGACACTTTCTGCAGGCAGGAAAAAATTCATGCATGTACATGAATGTTCCCTGCACATCTCCACCGAAGGAACCTCCTGTGATTCATTTGTTTATGCGGGAAAAATTAAGGTTTGATACTTTTTAAACACACCTCGTATTTTGTACACCACATAGTACTCTTGACTGGACTAAATTCACTTAACGAAGATGTGTGTTGTGAAGAGCAGGTTCCAATAGTGGAATTCAATGGGTGTGTGTTTTAACGAGTACACCTACTCGGACGTAACCCAGATTATCATCTGATTGACTTGTATGTACAATCCAATTTATTAGGATTCCTCATCTTTTTTCCATGTAAACAATGGATGTTGGCTCAGTGTGTTCAATAAAGGCATGACATTTTGTGTGGTTGTACGTTAATCAGACTCTCTTTTAAGAGTTGGATGCTCTGATCTCAGTGCAAGTCGCAGTACTGATTACAAGCAAGATTACAAATAGTTTTTAAAGGTTCTCTTAGAACTGTATATCTTTCATCTGTTCAGGGAGATTTCTGATAGAGATGGATGTATCATTTTGCTGACAGTTTTTTCCTTGGCAATAGAAGAGTGAATCATGGGCTAATTGTCACATGTTAGGTAGTTTAATTGAGAACTTCAAGTCATTTAGTTGAGAATAACAGTTCAATTTTTCTTTCAGTGGAAGAAGATATCCTAAAAGCAGAATTGCTCTTCTCACTTGTTCTAGTAGGTATTAGCAAGAGAAGTTAACAGAATGAGATAGAACCACTCCTCCTTCTACTTAAATTTCTGCCAGATTTCATTGCCTAGGACTGCTGAAGACTGAGAAATGAATAGGAATAAGTCCGAGCATACACACAGTGTATCTCTAGTGTTGTTTATTTCCCAAAGCAAAGTAAATAATTAGTGCTTGTATTTCCAGTTTACTGTACACTTATCTCTGATGGCTGGACATAACTTACTTAAGGAACAATGTACAATTTTGTTTATTTTAATGTTTTCTTTACAATAATTACATAACTGTTTCACTTGATCCACCTCCTTATCTACACAGTTTTGAGATCTGATCACTGAACTTTGTTATGTTAACTTCTCAAAATAGCTTTGCTCTAATTTTTCCTATTTCTAGTCTTTCCTAAGTTAGAGAAGACGTGGGGAGGAGAGAAAAATAACTCTTTGCCAAGACTTCTTGGAAAACCACACTTAGCTGTAGTCATATTTCTCTGTTTTACCGTTGCCTCTTTTCTCTGTTGCTTAATTTTTTTACCAACTAGTGTGCTCTGCAGTTCTTCCTGATTCTGTATACATCAGTTGGGTCATCGTTTCCAGTGTCTTCCCCTCTGGCGATCTTCTTTTCTTTCTTTGTGTCTGCATCCACCCTGCTTCTTGCAAGCGTGTATCACGCCTCCAGTTGATTCAGAATCACACAGCAGAAGCAACAGCAAAAAGATCTGCTTTGCTTGACAATTCCTTCATAGAAAGCTTGCCCCACCTCGAGTTTGAGATGATTGCCCAGAGGTATTCTAAATAAACCCAAGAGCTTCAAAAAATGTCTGCAGGACACTTGGAATGCATTTGGCAAAAAGACAAAAGTCCAGCTTGAGACAAATTTCAATACTGTCATAATCAAGCAGCACATCTTGTCACAAGAACCTTGAGGGAGGGAAGGGGAGGAAGGAAGGAAAGGCTTCAGCTGATGGTAAGACTTTCCATTTTGAGTGTCGCCTCTCTCTTGCAATCTCAGGAATCCTTAATAACCAAATGATCAGTCTGTTCTCTGCCACCATGGATCCAGTGACTTGCAGACTTGTCTCTTACTGGTTTTGTTTATATTGGTGTCATTTTCCAGTATGTCTTTACTGGACCCAACAGATAAACGTTTTTTTTCCTGTTGCTCTACGTATTGTTAGAAAATTTTGCTAATCCTGCCTATTGGGCAAATAGGAGGAGCAACCCAGTTTCCAAGATAGCTTCTGTCCGTTTTAAAAAAATGTCTCTTCATTGTAAACCCTGTTTTTCCGTTTCCTCCTATTCATATTTTAAAGAAAAATACCCTCTTGCCATTATTACTGACTAATAGTTAAATCTCAATTTTTACCCTGGTCTCTTATTTCCATAAACCTATCTTTCCTTTTGGATTGCTATGTGGTAGATCCTAAATACCTGTTTTGATCAAATTTAGAATTTTCATCATCTACCTTCTGACTGGATCCTAATAAATACTTTGCTTTTTTCACTTCAGAAACTGCTATTGCATATATATTTTTTAAAAAAAAACCAGGGTCCTCTGACAAATGTATCTATATGCCCCTTGTCTGGAAGGGAGATTAATTTTAATACATGGATATGTCTATAATTGACATTCCTGTTTGGATTCTGAACTTTTTTGTTGGAATGGTTTTATAAATATTGAGGGGTTAAAAAGTCAAGAGAATTTTCTACTAAAATTATATTATGCTGAAGTTTTATGCTATCTTCTAGCAAAGGATGAATTTTAATGACAGGGCTTATTTGTGTTTTTTCAGCTGATTTCATGCCAATTTTGGGAACAAACCTAAACCCAGAGTTCATTTCTGTGTGCAACAATGCCACGTGGGCAATTGGAGAAATTTCTATTCAGATGGGTGAGACTGGTGTTTTTTTTTTATATGGTACTTTGAATTTTCAATTGTGTAGATTTTCCTTTGGTCTTGTAGCCACTTATAAATTCTGTCAGCTGTATTAATGCTTCTCTGATGAAAAACAATTTTAATACATGTGTTGTTGTTGTTTTCTAGGTATAGAGATGCAGCCTTACATCGCTATGGTTTTGCACCAGCTTGTAGAAATCATTAACAGACCCAACACACCAAAGACTTTGTTAGAAAACACAGGTATCCTACAACTGATCTGTTTGCAGTGATTTTTAAAATGTATTACCCAGAATTGTAGGAAAACTCCATTGGTGTTAAAAACAAGAGGAATTTAAGATGTTTGTTCAGTCCAGGTTGTTTAATATAGGAAGTCCTCGACTTATGACCATTTGAAGTTACAGCAGCACTGATTAAAGTTACTTATGACCGTTTTTCGCACTTTTGACCATTGCAACATCTCCATGGTCACATGATCAAAATTTGGTAGCTTGGCAACTGACATGTGTTTATTATGGTTGCGAAGTCCTGGGGTCATGTGATCACCTTTTGCAGCCTTCTGACAAGGAAAGTCAACGGGGAAGCCATTGTAACTTACCCATGTTACCAACTTAACATCTGTAGCAATTCGCTTAACACCTGTGGCAAGAAAGATAATAAAATGGGGCAAAATTTACTTAATGGCTGTCTTCCTTAGCAATGGAAATTTTGGGCTCCATTATGGTCATAAGTTGACAACTACCTACAAACAACTCCTGCCAAATTAATTAATTAGCTTCAGTTGCTTTTGCTTCTCTGATGTTGGGATTTTATCATTGAGCAAATGAACTATTCTGGAGATTGTTGGTGGAGGAGGGATCTTCCATTAATGAACAGGTTTTTAAGGGCACTCTGAAAAGAGTAGTAGGCTTGTGGCAAATTTGGAGTTAGCGTAATTAATTTCCTACAATTGAGACTAATGGGAAGGAATTTGTTTTGTATTAAGAAAGAGCAAATTTGTTTTTTGTCTTGCTGGCATGAAATTATCCGTGCTTTGTCCCAAAATCTTGTTTCCAGAAGGGTTATTTTGTAACAGTGCATAAGGCCTCAAAACTTTTAGCTAAATTAATAAAATCTGGTTATATGTATACTTAAAATAATCCAGTTGACTTCTTTTACGTGAAGCAAATAATCAGTTCTTTGCATGTAACTTACTTGAAGTCTTCATAATTATAATGGACAACATTGTGATACCAAACATATTTAAGTGATTGGTACATTATACATTGTGCAAACGTATACAATTTGGTTGATGTGTTTTATGGCATTAGAACTGAAGGAGGCTGAAATTGAGTTTTGTACGATACCCTGTGGAACATGTTTTAACAAATTTCCCAGTGTTCTAGAACATTCTGGTTACCTTTCTAGCTATCTTATGTCTGCATTGTAGTCTGATAGCTAGACGACAGGTGTTTATTTTTGTTTATTAGATTTTTCTCAATTTTTTAAACTTTGTAATTAACTTAGAGTGACGAACATTCATAATATGCCTTCCTCCTCCTTTCTTCCCTGCAACATAACCCTATGAGGTGGGAGGGGCTAAGAGCGAGTGAGTGGCTCAAAGTCACCCAGCTAGCTTTCATGGCTAAGGCAGGACCAAACCAAACTGGCACTCTAAATGTATATTTAAAATCATATAATCTGTTATAGAAATGAATGATTATCAAAATTTCAGTTTAAAGCATTCTTGGCTGACTTTTAAGGATGTAGGTCAAGTTCATTCTATGCATGTCTGTTAAAATGTATAATGGAAAAATGCAGTATATCAATAAGTGAATTTCTGAAATGAATTATACCTTTGATTTGGCATCCTACAAGCATTGCAGTATTCAGGAAGAGTTTGTCAAAAAAAATTGTCTTTTGGAATAATCCTTTCAATGAAAGAAATCTTCCAAATCATTACAGGAAATGAAGACTATACCCTTTTCAAATCATCATTGTTGCACTAGGTTTCTCTATGCAGAAATTAAAGGAAATCAGTTTCCTGAACATTAGGTTTAAATTTTCTAAAATGGATACCCCAGACATACTATATACTATAAATAAATGTTGAATGTGTCGCACATTAGATTTGTTGTGGGATATTCTGCTAAAATAATGTGATAATATAATATAAATTAATAATTCAGAATTCACTGGCACAATACAGTATTACAAAAGTAAAAATACCTGCTAAACATAAGTGGTCCATACTTCTCAACCAGTATATAAATTTTGACCAATGTTATTGTAAAGAAGTTTACCCAGATTGTTTCTTTGAACAAAGAAGCAACTTAATTACTAATACCAAGGTTTTATGAATAGCGTGATTTAAAAATAAACAAAGATAAATATTTAATTTTAGTCATATAGGAAAATTTGACTTGTATAAGTTGGTATATCCTACACCAAACCTTACAGTGAAAAAGAGCATCATCAGCTTTACTGCATGTGTTCATGAAATTTGTTCACACAAATGCCTGTTTTGGAGTGTTGCATAATGTCTTTTAAGCATAGGCTTTTCTGCTTCATACAAATCTGCTGGATTTTAGTATTCATGCAGTTTGCTTCAAATAATCCTTAAACATACCCACACTTTCCCTTTTCTGAAGAATTGCTCTGTGAGCTGAGAGAACACTATTAAAACATGTTTATGGCCACTTTCAAGGGAAATGTTCAGACAGAGCAGCTTACTTTTATTACATCTTTTCATATCTTTAGCTTTGAAACACTTAACAGATAAAATGATGTAATACCTAACAAAACAAATTTTACTATGAGAAGCTATGTGAATATTATCCTCTTTTCTATTACAATTAAACAATAAAATAGCACTATGAAATGACTAATCACTTCTGATGTAATTCTGTTTGGATTCTCAAATGAATATTTATCCCATTAAATGTTAATTTGAAATATTACACAGAAATGTTAATACATTAATGTTTCAAATTCCCTAAATTAGCTGTTGCAAATTAAACACTATTAAAATATTGAATTAAACTATTTATTTGATTTTAATCATAATTTTGGTGTTCTCTCATTCACATTATTCCTTTTTCCTTTATTTCCCTGCCCTCCGCCAAATAGTATGCCACATATTGCTGCCCCTTATTTTTAGGGGTGGTAATGAACAGCACTGGTGAAATCTTATGTTTATTATCATACACAGGTTCTGTTGGTTTCTGTTTCTGAGTTATTTGTTGTTTTTTCTTTATTTTTCTCCTTCCCCCCTCATTTGCTCATGTCTTGGTTGGCGTTTGGTGGTGTATAACCGTGATTGCGTTACCTTAGCAATAACAATTGGTCGTCTTGGTTACGTTTGTCCTCAAGAGGTGGCCCCCATGCTACAGCAGTTTATAAGACCCTGGTGTGTATTATTCAATCTTTTTTTAATTCATTTTTCTTCACTTTCTTCTTTCTTTCTTCCTTCCTTCCTTCCTTCCTTTCCTCTATTCTCACTTCTAGATATACTTTTCAGTTGGTTACAAATATCACTATTTTTAATCATTGCCAACCATGTGACTAATCTTGTCCTATCAGGTTTGTGAGGTTTTTTAGCAGTACTGTTGTGTATATATTTCATGTTGTGGCTAACAACTGATTGATGCATGGGATAAGATTGTCACATGCTTGATGTGTCAAAAGCTTGATTATTAAAAGTATTTAAAATCCACCAGAATGATAATATGCATGCAAATAGCATAAAACATTAAACACCACATTACATTACTTCAAATCATTTGCAATTTGACTTGCTGTTTGAGATACATGTTTCTAGATTTGTACCAAATTGCTTGCTTGCTGCTGTAACAAGTTAACGATGTTATGTTATGATACATCATAAATTTTATATTGTTGCAGTATATACTGCTTTTAGTGATTGACACTTCTATACATATATATTTATGTGTGTGTATTTATATCAATAGAAATATTTAATGGAATACAGGTCACATTGAGTATTAACTGTGGAACATAGAAAAGTAACTGATTTAATATTGACAATCCATGGGGAATTAAATAGGGTTTACGAAAAAAGAATGTAGAATGTAGATTAATGATGTTTGTGTTGCTTAGTCTTTAAGGTTTTTTTGTTGTGACACTTATTCCATCAAATACTATTAAAATGTAAATTGAAAACAAAAAAAATCTAAAACTGGGTTCTTTATTGTATTAGGTGCACTTCTCTACGAAACATAAGAGACAATGAGGAAAAGGATTCAGCATTCCGTGGGATTTGTACCATGATTACTGTCAACCCTAGTGGAGTAGTCCAAGTAAGTCTTGCATTGGTCTTGATAAAAAGGGAATTGAATTGAATTGAAATATTTGAATAATCAAATATGATTGATAACAAAGAAATAAATATATATGAGCTGGCTAAGGTTTTGAAAGAGGAATGTGCGAAGTATATAAGATGGCAATATGAAAGATCATTGCAGTTTATTTGGAATGTATTTCTGATATTTAACATTGTGGGGCATAAAAGTGTAGTCTTATTTTTGAAATAATTTATTGCATTTCTGTTAAAGGACATTTCTAATTTACAATTTCTATAAACATTTGCAGGACTTTATATTTTTTTGTGATGCTGTTGCATCATGGATTAGCCCAAAAGATGATCTCCGAGACATGTTCTGTAAGGTAATAACTTTTTTCAAAGGAGTATATTATTTTTTAAAAATATGTGAAGTAAGAGTGTTTCGTTTGGTACCAAGCCACTGTATTTCGGTAATGTGCAAATACTGTACATAATTTTTAATGTAGATCTGTAATTAGACATGATTCCATTTTTTTTTCCTGCTGTAAAAGATTTTCTCAGCTAGTTTGCATTCCCCTAGCACCAGTAGGCAGGGCCAAAGAATGTTTTTTTGAAGCTCTAATGTTAAATTTTTATGTTTTCTGTTCACCGTCCTGAGTCCTTCGGGAGAAAGGCGGTATATAAATCTAAATAAATAAATTAAAAAAAATGTGTGCCGCAGCGGGCACACAGAGCCCTCTCTGCTGGGATGCAAGCCAAGTCGCCCCAGCATTATCCCAAAGCTGAGCATGCTCAGAAAAGAGTAGCGGCACCAAGCTATGATGTCACATGGCCAGAGTAGTGGCGCCAGGTGATGACATCATGAGCCGTGACTCATTAGTCACGACTTGTCCAGGCACTTGGTGTTCAAAACGTTAGCCATCACTGCTCTAGGTGACAACAAATAGCACTTTCTCACTAGGCCCTTGGTGCTACCTGTTTTGGTAAGAGCTTTTGGAGAAATTTTACTGTTTATTTTTTGTCTCCATTCCTCTTCATTATTCTTATTATTGTTCATTGCACAGTCTGGCCTTTTTGACTACCTATTGAGTCCTAACCAAGGACCTGGAATAGGCAGATGTGGATGTTTGATGGAGTTACAGATATCATTGCAAAATGGAAGCTGTTCCCAGGAAATCTGCCTGTTGCAACTGACTGATGGCGAATTTGTCAATGCCGATGGTTTTCAAGTGGTGCTCCAGTTATTTTGGAATTGCACCCAAAGTGCCTATGACTATTGGAACTAACATTGCCAGAATCGTTCTAGCTCTATTTGTAGATCTTTGTATTTTGTGATCTTCAGTTCTTTCTCTTCTTTTCTGCTGTCTCCAGGCACATCTATTATCCAGACTTTTTTGTCTTTCTTATCAACAATTGTTAGGACTGGGGTGTTATGTGGTAGATACCTGTCTGTCTGAATTCTAAAATCCGAGAGCAATTTAAGTTCTTCATTTTTCTTCAGTTCTTGCTTGCAGGCAAATGATATTTCTTGCAGATCTTCCAATGCACCAATGTAATGGAATTTGGATTGGACAAAAGTGTTGAGCAGTGATTCTATTTCAGATGTTTTTCCATACAGCTTCAGATCGTCCATGTAAAGGAGGTGGGATAATCTGGCAGATGTTTTTGATGTTTGATAATCATGGCCTGAGTTATTAAGTACTGTTGACAGTGGAAACAGTGCAATGACAAATAGTGGTGATAGAGATGCCTGCTATAATTAATAACTGAATTTAGTATACTAGGAAGGCTTACTGACTGCTGGAGAGACCAAACTGGCCTACAAGAAATACCAAATGAAGAACAGAATGGGGGCATGGGAAGACATGGCCAGTACATTAAAAAAATAGCAGGGGAACATCCGGTTTCAATATCCCGAAGAAAGCGGGCTAGAGGTAGCTCTTTGATCTTGAAATTCCGGATTTTTCCCGTCTGGGGCCCACCTGGGTCCAAAAGTCACCCCGGAGAGGCAATGAAATTAGGGGGGACCTCAAGCAGCCAGGATTTGGCAGCGTCCGATCCCAGTGAAAAGAGAAGTCCTCTACACAATCGGGAAAAAGATTGCCTTTGAAGCAGCCCCAGCCAAAGATGAAACCAAAAGAAAAGCTACGGTTTTAAAACCGCACAACAACTGATTGTCAACCAGCCAGCCGAAATGGGTGAGCCTATTTCAGATTCGCCCTTTTAAAGATTAACAAAGAAAAACCCTGACTTTGAGAAGATTAATGAAATAAAGGAGGAAATGGTGATTTAACACAAGGGAAAAAACTTTGAAATATCAAATTTGACAAAAAAGACTGAAATTACTTTTAAATGGACAAAATGGAAGAAAAAGCCAAAGAAATTGATCAACAATTGGAGGCCATGCTGCAAGACAATATAACATTGGATCAAGTTAATCAAGAATTAGAAGGGGCATTGGCAGCATTGGAGATGTACAAAGCAATGTACTATTTAAGACTTCAGAATATAGTTGAATGGTATAAAACCATACAAGAGATATTAACTACACCACTGAAAGAAATATACGAGTTATTGTTGGAAACCAAATTCGCAAGACGTAGTTGGAAGCAAATATAACCCTTATACCTAAAGAAGATACAGATTTGACACATGGCATAGGGCCCAGCTACCTCCAGGACCGCATTCTGCCAGCCAACACCTCCCACCGACCGGTGCGCTCCCACAG
>JANHFO010004915.1:75506-91386 GCA_032468095.1 Pareas carinatus
CTCTGTCTCATTCTCTTTCTCTCTGGGTGTGTTTGTGTGTGTGTCTCTGTGTCTCATTCTCTGTCTCTCTCTTTCATTCTCTTCTCTGTGTGTATGTGTGAGTCTCTCTGTGTGTGTATCTGTCTCTATCTCTCTCTGATCCACTGTGGTCACTTACCAAGAAATAACAATGTAGCAACACTGTATTCATTAAACTTACCTATTGTCTAGGTACTTGAAGGCTTTAAAAATAGGATTAGCTTTAATGAGGATTTCTTTCTTTCAGATTTTCAGAAATCTAAAGAAAGGTGACTGCTTGAATGAGATGCATAGCTCTATACACAAAGCATTGCATGATTAAGCTCAGGTCCTTGCACTCTTTATTGTAGTCTAAATTTGTTCTATCTTGTTGCATATCAATAATGATTACTTGAGTATGGTTATTATCCCTATATGTTGGCAGTGATATGCATGGAAATGATCCATAATGGGTACAAATTCTTTTAAACTGTTGTATTCTCTTTCTAGGACAAATCTTTTTGTTATGGTTTTTTATTAGATGTATGAAAATAGAACGTTATTTGTAATTTTACTATGTTCTAACTTGTTTCCCAAGGCATTGTATCAGATTTATTAATGATAATATATCTACAAAAGGCCATGTTTCTATTTTGCTGGTACAAGAACTGAATTGTTTTGTTTGTATAAAAATTTTGCTGTCAGGTTTCTGTCCTGTTAAACACTATAAATTCAGATGCTTTAGGAAAATAAGGTAATACATTCTACCTGTTCTGCAGAACTTTGGCTATATTAAGTATATAAACAAAACAAGGAGTTCCTGTAATATGTTTCCTGTTTTGTACTGAGAATTTCAGTGTGGAAATGCTCTTGTCACTTGATAATGCCGTTTTCTTGTTAGTGCTTACACAGCTACTTTCATTTCCATGATAGGATCAAATTTAACTAAACTGAAGAAGCAAATAATTGGGTGATAAAGAATCATTAAGTTTGCATTTGTATCTACTGTAACCAATATAATGGCCTCAAAAGATTGGAAATAGATTTTTGTATTTTAGTTAATGTTTTATATATGTTTCTCAAAGACTACATAAAGTTCAGTTTCAGTGTTTTATTTCAAATAAGTTGCTGATGAGTCTAGCTGAAGATTTTATCATCTAAAAAGTAGAAGAAGGAACTAGAAGGTCAGCTATAATGGATTTAATTCTTACTAACAGAGATGGAGAAGGGAGTGAAGTTACAGGAACCTGGAGGGGAGAGTGACAGTGTCATATTGGAATTATATATAAAGTACCGTATTTTTCGCACCATAGGACGCACTGGACCATAACACTCATGGTGCCCGGAGGTCTCTCATTTGGAATGGGGTGTGCAGAGATCACTCTGCGTGGTGCTCTAAGCTCCGGAGATCGACCTCGAGGCCGAACTGGAGGCTTCCCGGCACCCCGCGGAGCGATCTCTGCGCACCCACGGGGTGCTCCAAAGTCCAGAGATTGGCCTGCAGGCCGAATTGGAAGCTTCCCGGCACCCCGTGGGTGCACAGAGATTGCTCTGCGGGGCGCCGAGAACACTCTAATTCAGCCTCCAAGCTGATCCTTGGGCTTTGGAGCGTTCCGCGGAGCAATTTCCGGGTGTGCGGAAATCGTTCCCCAGGGCCCTCCAATGCTCAAAGATTGGCCTGAAGGCTGAATTGGAGCCTTCCTGGTGCCCCAAGGATCGATCTCCCACGCTTTTGAGGAGTATTCGCTCCATAAGACTTTTGGGGGGGTGCGTCTTATGGTGCAAAAAATACGGTAAGCATAAATAAGTGAACAAAGTCAGACTAGTCTTAGATTTTAAAGAATTGACTTCAACAAACTGAGAGTTTAAGGAAAGATTCCATGGATGGAAATTCCAAAGGGAAAATTACTTAGAATTTAGAGAAACTCTGAAAAATGAGATTATATGTTGCACAATCTTAACACAATACCAAAGAGAAAGAAAAACGAGACCCTAGATGAAACCAGCATGGTTGCATCTTCTCTCTGATAAACTGAGAGACAAAAAGGACAAGGATAAAAAAATGAAAAAAGGACCACATAATCAAAACAGAATACCAGCAAATAGCCCAAAACTGAAAGGACAGAGTCAGGAAATCTAAGGATCAGAATGAACTAAAATTAAAACAAATGTCGAAAGTAATTTTAAAAGGTTTTTTTCCCCATATGTAAGAAACAGGACAAACTTCAAGGGAATGATAGGTCCACTAATAGGAAGAAAATGGCAAGAAGGTGATTAGTAACAGGGAGAAAGTAGAATTCCTTAATTCATTTTTTGAATCTGTTTTCATGCAAAAGAAAAAATAGTCCAACCTATCAAAAACGGCACTGTAGGAGGCAGAAGAGGAATGCAAGTAAAAATAGGCAAGAAACTGGTAAGAGAACACCCATACACTCTGTAGACAATTTCAAATTGTCAGGACCAGATGGATTACATTCCAGGATTCTGAAGGGACTGGCAGATGTGATTTTGGAACCACTAAACCAAATCCTTCTGAGCTTCTGAAGGGACTGGAAAAAAACATGTGGTTCCCTTCTTCAAAAAGGGGCAAAATATGGATCCAGGGAACTACAGACCAATCAGCCTAACATCAATATCTGAAAAAATCAAGCAGTGGATTTGTGAGCACCTAGAAATGGTAAGGCAATTACTAGAAGCTAACATGGGTTTGTTAAAAACATCACATTAGACAAATCTTATTGCTTTCTTTGACAAGGTGACTTAAATTAGTGCTTCAGAGAAATATTGCAGTCATAGTTTACTTAGACTTTAGTAAGGCATTTGACATAGTAGATCTCAGCTTTCTTCTTGGTACGATATAACAATATGAGATAGATAGTACCACCACCAGATGGATTCACAATTGGCTGGTCAACTTAGTGTGTAGTCCTTAGTGGAACTACATGTAAAAGGAGGAAAACATACAGTAGTACCTCAAGATTCCATCTTAGACCCAGTCAACATTTTCATAAATGATCTAGATGATAAAATAGAAGGGAAACTCATATTTGCAGAAATCGCCAAGCTAGGGAAAATAGCTAACACTTTCAAATTCAGATTGAGAAGGATCTGGACAGGTTTGAACACTGGACCCTATCAAACAAAATACAATTCATTGGTGAGAAAAGTAAGGTCCTACGCTTAGACAAGAAAAGCCAAATGTGCAGAGGCAAAATAGATGATGCCTAGCTCAGCAGCAATAACAGAGGGATCTAGGTGTCCTAATGGACCACCATTGAAGCATGAGCCAGCAATGTGCTGCAGCTATCAAAAAAGCAAATGCAGTCCTAGGCTGCATCAACAGAGGGATAGTATCAAGATCGTGTGAAGCCATAGTGCTAGTCTATACTGCACTGATAAGACCACACTTGAAATATTGCATCCAGTTTTAGGCACTAGGACCCTAGAAAATGTCCAGAGAAGAGTAACAAAGATAAGGGGTCTGGAGACTAAACTACCATGAACGGTTGAGAGAATTACTGTAGGTATGTCTTAAATAAGAGAAGGACTAAGCGTGACATAGCAGTCTTCCAGTACTTTTGAGTCTTATCACAGACAGAAGGGTATTGTCCTATTTTATAGAGCACCTGCGGGCACAACAAAAAGTATCTGGTGGAAGTTCATTAAAGAGAGATCCAAACTAGAATTTAAGGTGAAATCTGACAGAACTATCAGTGGAACAACTTGCCTCCAGAAATTATGGGTGCTCCCATCAATAAGAGATTTTCGAGAGATTGTACAACCATTTGTCTTGAATGGTGTAAGGTGTCCTTCTCGAGCAGGTTGGACTAGAGGAGCTCCAAGGTCCCTTCCAGCCTTGTTAATTGTCCTATATTTGACTGTAGATACAATATATTGTACAATATATTGAATTATGCAGTTTCATAAGGAAGTCCTTCACCAAAGACCACTAAGCACTGTTAAGTGAGTTGTGCCTAATTTTACAACTTTTTGCCGCAACTGTTAAGTGAGCTATATGGTCATCAAGCAAATCCAGCTTCTACTGACTTTGCTTGTTAGAAGCTGACTGGGATGGTCACAAATAGTGATCAATGACCCTAGGATGCTGCAGCCATTGTAAATACATGTTGATTGCCGTCACATGACGGGATGCTGTGACGAACATGAGTGCGAGAATTGGTGGTCATTTTTGTTCAGTATTGTAACATTGGCAATTAAGTCAAGAACTATTTGTGTTGTATTTGTGTGAACATATTTTTTCTAAATTTTTAGTATATTAACACTTCAGTCAATACTCAAGATTTTCTTAATGACTTTGAAAGACAAGGTAGAGTGTAGAATGAGATGGAAAAAGTAGTATCAGACTTATTTTTGCTTTTGGTTTCCCTTAGGAAGACTTTGTAGAATTAACTCTGTTTCATGGCAAAATGAATTGATGCATTTTTTTCTTTCATAGCATAGCATATCACAATTTTCATTTTCTTCATCTTTGATTCACTAGAGACTTTTCTATCAATCTATGAAAAGACTTCAGTGTTGTGGCTGTTGAGTAAATCAACCAGTCTTCATGTGGCGTTCATGATGTTTTAAATTTGACTTATAATATATTGTGTATAAGTAATTAGTTAGATAATTTGATGGGTGTGTGTATGTATGAAGAGGGAAAATAACTAGGTGATGATTATATCTTTATTAAGAAGTAGACCGTGTAGATTTGGTCTTATTTAATGCATATTGATACAGCTTTGTTTATTTTTAAAAATGCATATTTAAAATAAAAATTCCTAAATTATTTTTGTCTCACTACAGCTGTATAAAGAATCATGTATGGGTAGTCCTTGTATAACAACCACAGTTGAGACTGACAACTCAGTCATTAGACAAAGCAGTTGCTAAGTGAAACTACAACTTACGACCTTACTTCAGTTGTCCTTTGGCTGCTGCTTCTTGTGCCATATCCGTCATCGGATATTGGCAGTCCCATCTTTGACAGCTGCTCAGAAAAGTGCCAGTGAGCCTAGCCCCAAACCAGTCCAGAACCAGTCTAGAACCAGTCCCTTAAATTTTGAAGCCACAATGTTTTCCTTTGGGCCGTTGTTTGAATTTGTTGCCATTAACATGATTTTCCTGGGAAATACATAGTGTAGTATCTTCTTTTTGCTTTCTACACTGCTGTGCACATGCTGTTCAGGTGGTTGCCACCACACCGTCTGCTGTTCTTCTGAAGCCGTTCCAGCCAATATGGTCTCTGCCTTCAGTCAATACTGGTGAACCAACTGCTGCTCACCAGGCCTGTTGGTTCACGGGAAGTATTTTATTTCCCTCCAGCCTGCTGGTACAATCTTTATACAACATAAAGTTCATACTGAGTAAAGCTTCCCTCCACCAACTGGGCACGCGCTCTCTGGGGGTTCCAGGTCCCCCTGAGAGGTCCTTTGGTCTACAGATCTTACACAAGAAAAGTGATCTGAAATCCAAACATGTCCTTTTTAAATAATGCCCAGGATTGCATATAATTTGCCGTACGTTTGCATCTATTTGGTATATCTCTAGATACTGTACTCTCCTACAACAGGGTTTTTTCAGACTGTAGAACTGTAGGGTTTGGTGAGAACTTGATGGGGTTCTGTGAGAGTAAGGGCAATCCCTTTAAAATCACCAAGCACATAATTTTATGTCATTGGAACTTTGCCCCTTGATCATGGGTTCTCATTTTTTTTTATATTGGGTGAATATAGTTACCTAATTATCAGGTCTCGGGGCACCACTGCATTCTGGTTTTGCAGCAAAATTTGGTTTTTATTTAATGTTTTAATTATTTGTTTTGTGCCTTATCTGAACTGCAATGTTTTTACTTAAATTTAGGGTGAAAAGAATAATGGCTTTGATGTTCTTTATCATAATATGAAACATGGCCATACATCTACAAAAGAATTAGCAGATTTTATAAGAGAAAGGTAAGTGACTTTTAAAGCTCATTTTTCTGATTTAGAATAATCTTGATTTATGTAAAAATTGAAAGATCACATTCTTTAAAGCAGCTATGCTTGGTTTGGATGCTTTCCAGGCAAACTTTTAAGTATTCAGTAACAACAATGCTGGCAGAAAAATATCGCTGTTGAAATATACGCATCAGGTTCCAGGAATAGTTTTGTGTTTTTTTCTTTAAATAGTTTTCATTGTGTTTCATAATTATGTTGATAATTTTATAATGCATTATTATTTAATTAAATTGTTGTTTAATTAATATTTTTATTGTTTAATGCATTATTTCAAAGCTTTCTAGAAATTAGTTTATGGTCCTGTTTCCTTGAAACCTTTCATTTACTAATCTAGTCAACATTCTTTGCTGGTGAGTCAGTTTGCAATCATATTGAGTTAAACTTTTCAATAATTTTTATTACAGATATGTGCATGATGTCTATATATTTCTCTTTATATAGATATTTTAGATGGCTCCTCTGTAGTTGATCTTTTTATTCATTCAGTGAGGTTTGCATATTTTAATTTTTATGTGTTTTTTAAAAAAAACTATTTTAAATTGTTTATAATGATTATTTGTATATGTTCATTATTATTTGATGTACACAGTCAGTAGCTTTTTGTGAGATGGGTAGCCATGTAAATGTGATTCATAAATAAAAGAAATAAAAGTATGTAACTCTTATCACATGAGTTAATGAGGCCCTATCCACAGCAAGCAGGACATTCCTAGTACTTCATGAGTCTCTGCAGAGGAAGTGAATTGGTGAGACTTCATAATATCACACTAGTGGTTAGGCAGGCAGGAATGGGTGGAAAATGGGATATAAAAAATAAAAATAAATGAAAGGAATCAGCACTTCAAACACTAATTCCAATCAAGATGAACTCACTTCTCTTGCACCTTTAGATACCATTTCTATAGATAGCCACCCTTCTGCAGAATTGCACTGTTTTTCTAATATTTCACCTATTATGGACAGCATCCAGAAATAATATACGGAATGATATGCTTACCTGTGTACTTTGCAAGAAAAATAAAGCCTTTAATGAAAGCGTAAAATTACACAAATGACTCAACCATCACAAAATGTAACAGTAAACATAAGACAGCCTGGAGGTGTTGGGAGAAAATGTAAAAGAGGAACACATGCCCCGTAAATAGGACATCAGACACAAGACTCCTCCTGCATAATCTATGCCTGGCATGCATGCATCTTCTCAAATGATTCTACTCAGCTTATACTCCGGAAGTTGGTGGCCAGCTGTTTGAGCTATGCAATGGTTTAATATACTACCGTACCTATTTGTAATATTTGATGTCATC
This sequence comes from Pareas carinatus, assembly GCA_032468095.1. Lineage (NCBI taxonomy): Eukaryota > Metazoa > Chordata > Lepidosauria > Squamata > Pareidae > Pareas > Pareas carinatus. The sequence goes on from JANHFO010004915.1 coordinate 82,813, forward strand.
TCTGAACTGCTTCATGGTTTTCATCTTGCTTGTCTCTGGTGAATTTTGACATGAGAGATGGTCTTAACTCTTTCCAAGACTTTTCTCCATTGTGCTGTGACTAGAAGGGAGTCCTTCATGTAATAGACCTGAGTGGGCACCCCAATCTGATACAAGATATGTGGTTCCTATTCCACATAGTTGTTTGTCTCAATTGTTTTATATGGCTGTGCACTGCCCTGGGTCCCTTCGGGGAGAAGGGCGGTATAAAAATTTAAATATATAAGTAAATAAAATATGATAGAATATTACGATATGCGATACTGGTGTTTTCTGGAATCTGACTGCTAATGCTGGCAAGAGGATTGTTCCTTGGAGTCAGGCCTATATCTAAGCAACTTTCTTCTGGCTGGGTGAAGCATCTGCCTTGTGGAGAGTGAGTCTGCTTCTGGCATTGTGTCATAGGACTAGAATGAAGAACCCCTTCCTTTTACCCAGTTGATGAATGCGCCTTTTTGAGGACAGGCTGATCTTCTCAGATGAGATTAGCAGCTACTGGCATGATTTTTTTAGAGGAGCTTGAGAATGTTTTGCAGAGGTTCTTGTGAATTGTGGCTATGTCTCTCCAAATGTTGCTATTTCTTCACTTTTGGAAGTGTGTGAGGTCATTTTGTTACATTGTAGTGAGGAGCCCAATTTCAATATTTTTAACCATTTTATTTCATTACTGGATATGAATTCTTTTAAGTAAGCAGAGAGAGCTTCATTCTTGGCCATCCAGTGCATTCCCAATGGTGATTAGGACCTTTTCTCTCTCCAGCTTTTTCTCTTGGCTAACTAGATTTGCAAATTAGGTCAACTGAGTCTGTTTCATTGCAGGACGAACTGGTTCTTTTGGGGTTTAGATGTATTACTGTCTAAATTGACTAAACCAGCAATTTATTTTTGTTGTTCTTGCGATATTCGACTGGCAGGATCTGAAAGGAGAGTCTTCTCAGCTATCAGCCCCATCCTGTGGAACATTGTCCTCTCGGAGGGAAGAGAAGCCCCCACTCTTCTGGTTTACCAGAAGAGTGTAAAGACCAGGCGTTACCAATTAACATGAGGGGTCTAAAAGTATAATGCAGCCTTGGAGATGGCTGATGGCTGAGGACACTCCTGCCATATTATTAACCTCCTAACCATTTGAATTTTGTACCTTGACTTTGTCTTTACTTGGAAGTTTTAAACTGCTTTAATTCTGTTTTTTAATTTACGCTTTTATTCATATATTTTATGATGATGTAAATTTCCCAGCTCATTTAGGTAAGATACAGTAGAGCGGTGGCCTCCAACCTTTTGGACACGAGGGACTGGTTCCATGGAAAAAGGGTTTTCCATGGACCGGAGAAGCTTTTGCATGCTACCTGCATCTTGCAAATAGGGCTTGGCTTTTTTCCATGGCCCAGCTGCTGGTATGCTGCTGCTCATTACCGGTCTGAGGACCGGGGGTTGGGGACCACTGCAGTAGGGAGTGTAGAAATTTAATAAATTTATTTGCTTAACTCTGTCCTCGTTGACTGTCTGAAGCACATTGTAGAAATTGCCTGTGTCTTAATTATTTGTCTTTTATTTTATATTAGGATTCGCAATCTTACAGTATAATTTTAAACATGTCAACTAAAAAATAAGACCTGTTTAATTAAGTGGATTCTTCCCAAGTAAAAGTGTAAAGAATTGTATCATTAATGAAACAATAAGGCTTGAACTTAAAAGAACAAGCTACAAGTGAAATATTCTTTGAAAGATTGTTATATATTTTATGTGTTTAAACTTTGTTTTAGAAATATTTGGCATAACATGTTAGAGTAAAGTCTTAGCAATTTTGATACTTGGTTCTTTTCACATTTCATTTGCTTTAATATATTTTACAGCATTTGCATCAGTCATTAAGAGCAATGGGTATTTCTAGAAATCAGGAAAAAATTGCTGGTTTTCAGCAAAAAAAAGTATGGTTAGCAGTCATGTGATTGCGGGATGCTGCAAATAGCCATAAATGTGGCCTGATTGCCAAGTGCCCAAAATGCGATTGTGTGACCATGGGGGATAGAACTTTGAATCTGGATCGTGTCATTTTAAGAATCTGTTGTAAGTCTGAACTGTCACTAAGTGACTAGTTGTAAGTCGAGGACTGCTTATATAATATAGTTCACAGTTATTTGTTAAATGTTGAAACACTAATGCCAAATAGCAATAGCAGTTAGATTTATATACCGTGTCACAGTGCTTTATCACCCTCTCTAAGCGGTTTACAGAAATCAGCATATTGCCCCCAACAATCTGGGTCCTCATTTGACTGACCTCGGAGCGATGGAAGACTGAGTCAACCTTGAGCCAGCGGGACTTGAAATGTTAAACTTACTGGCAGCTGACTATTAACAGAAATAGAACGCAGCACTGCACTCTAACCACTGCGCCACTACAGCTCAAATAAGAAATTTGAGGTGAATCAGGAGAATAATTTTCAACAGAAACTGATTTCCATCTCTTCAAAACAAGCAGAGCTGCACTGTCCACTGATTACTACTTTTTGTAATCTTGTCTCTTTTCTGCTAAATTATAAACACTGAACAGGTTTTGTCAACAGGTTTTGTAAAAATATAATTTAGGTCTCTGCCATGAGGTATTTCATAATGACTATTGTAAGTTTCACTGAATGCCTGATTCCTCTTAATGTGACATTCAGCCTTCTGTTGGACTTTCTGATATAAAAACTGTGGACATGTCACAGTAAAATATGTTGACAGTTTCCAAATTATTGCAGTTAGTAAGCAAGACGGGAGATAAGAAATATGGTAGAGGGAAGTTTATTTCCCTTTAAAATATCTTTCTGAAACAATGCTGTCTGATGGTTTCAGTTGTGATGTTGTCAGTATCTGTATTTCTTTTATTACATAAGAATGGATTTTCATGTAATATATTTAAATATTTGAGAGAACCAGTTTGGCATCAGGATAGAAACTGGGAGACTTTGAATTTTAGTCCCGCCTTAGGACTAAGCTTGGTCTTGGTTCAGTCACTTTCTGTCAGCCCTAGGAAGCAGGCAATAGCAAACCACGTCTGAAAAACTGCAGGAATTTGTTCCAGCAGTCTCCAGGAGTCAACACTAACTTGAAAGCACCCTCCTCCCAAATTAAATAATTGATGAGAACTGAAATAGTTAAAATATACCTGTATAACTATAATGATGTAGGTTAACATACCTGCTTCCATAGTTGCAAAGAATTTTGAAAGGCAAGTATAGGCTAGTAATCCTTAATTAAATTCCAATGTACAAGAAATTAGTATAAGTATTAGGAATTATTTCCCTTATACCATGTCCTCAAGAATGTTTCATAACTGTGTATATTTATTAATACTTTCAAAATTGGAGCATAGACTTTTATATTAATTATTGTAGATAATACTGAAGAATTCATTTCCCCCAAATAACTTTGTGTAAGTAAAAGGAATTTAAAGTTTGAAATGTTGTCTCTCTTGGATTGTTGAAGAAATCACAAATATGCTTTGCAAATGTAGAAAACTAATTGTGGCTATTTTTTATTACAAAAAACTACATAACTGGATAGTACATAAATAACTGTCCCAGCTCCAACTGTTTGCTCTTTAGATATGTGTTTGTATGTAACATCTGTAAATTGAGCAGGCCGTATTGTATGGAGACTTTACGGTTGAATACACTTTCACTTGAATAGACCATTGCAGCGCTTCTATAGACTCTTTCTCTGTTGTATATGCTACTGACTGTGTGAAAAACTGGCATTGTATAGAATGCCTAGGAAATTTATAGAATGTATGACTTTTTAGGCAAAATATAAAATATCTGTGTTATTTTAATATGCTGTATGCTTTCTATAGACATTGTATATAGTAGAGTTCCACAACCTTTTCAACTTTGCAGACTGGTGGGGGAGGGAGAACGGATGATTCCGTGCATGCGACAAGTGCATGCATGCAGCATTTTCACAAGCAATAGGCACACATGCCAACCACTTGCAAAAAGTATGCGTGCATGTACTTGCCCGCTGCTCACATGAGTGAGGATGCACTCACTTGCCACCTCCATGGCCCGGTTCCAAAAGGCTCAAAGTTCAGTAGTGGACCAGAGCCCTGTGGTTGGGGACCCCGGTATATAATACCTAGACATTATGCAGAATGACAAAAACTATTTAGGCAAAGTATGAAAAGAGAGTTATTGAAAAGATGTATATGAAAATGAAAGAAGAAATGCAAAATAAAGTACAGGACTTTCTTACTGGAAAAAAAACCAAGAGAAAAAGATCAGTAATGACCTACTTGTTACAATAAGGAAAGCTAGAATGGCATTCTATGTTAAATTTTTATGTTTTCTGTACACCGCCCTGAGTCCTTCGGGAGAAGGGCAGTATATAAATCTAAATAAATAAAATAAAAAAAATTCTAGCAGGAGTAATTTCTACTTGGCCAGTTGCCTTTTGGCATTGTATAGAATGGCAAAATATTGTATAGATGGTGAACTATTATGTGTTTCATACTTTAATGTTCCATTTTTAGCATTCTGTAGATTTCCTAGGCATTCTATAAAATGCCTAATTTCACATATTGGTGGTAATGTTATATGATCTCTGAAGGATATAATTTCCCTAAAATGTATAGGACAGAATTTTCTATATCAGACTCTGAGTAATGACTTGGCTCATCTTTTGAGGCATCTATTTGTCAAAAAAAAAAAGTAAATTAAATCTGAAACCTTTCAACTCGGAGTCTTTGCACAATGTACTTTTCAAATGCTGAAATACCTTTTAATATTCCTCTGTCTACTGAACTATTCAGGTTAATTATTAAATTTTTAGGAGTGTCATTCCTAAGCTGTTGCACAGCACCTTGGAACATTGCAAAAACCCTGCAGGGACAGTTGTGGGATGTTTTAAATTTTTATGACTTTAAAGCAGGGTTTGGGGTTTTCAGTGTTTGCTGTGACAAAAATCATTGCGGAACAGGAAATGAGGGTGGTGATATCCAATGGGATTCTAAGTTTGAGAATGAGAAACAACAGGTACATCCATTAGATATGTGTGCTATTTTTTGAAACAGTTGTTAGGTTATAAATACTTATTGTTTGGACCCAACTACATAACAAACGGAACTGTTAGGTATTTCCTTTGGCCTAAGGGCATCATGAAAGAATTACTGTGACATTAAGAGCACAGTGAACTAAGAAAGTTTGGGAACTCTATATAAGAACTTTCACCCTAGGTTGGGTAGTTATGGGAATAATCTTTAATAACGCCAATTTAAAGTTAAGAATGCTTTAATGTCTTCAATTCAGGAAATCTAACCAGATGAATCTCATCTATTTTAGAGTAATGAATCTGGACTAACTTTTCCCCTGTCCACTCTAAATCCCAGGTATTTTGTTTCTTGGCAACCAAGGACACACCTAGAGGATTAATTATTAGATAAGCTTTGTGGAAATTCCCAGCACATGCTTTAAATGTTCCAGATGCTTCTCTTAGCTGCAAATAAAAATAATCAAATTATCTACATACTTTCCATGGTGCTATCCTTGACCAGGCAAAATCTGATAGATGAGCCTCAGAACCATTTCAGAAGACTGATGGAATCCAAAAAGAATATATGTGAAAGTAGTCTTGTGCGGTCGAAAAGGCAGTCTGAATTAAAGGCGGTCTGGATTTCTTTTTAAGAAGTGTCTGCCAGTATTACTCCATGAAGTTTAAGATGAACGAGTAGGAGGATAGAGGGACGGACACACATACACACACATAGAGAGAGTAAGCCAGTCAGTGAAATCCTCTATCTTGGATAATGATTAACTATCAAACAATTTCTTTGCCTCATGAGACAGTGCAGTAGGTGTTTTGTTCACTGTTTGCTATTGGAAAATTCTCTTATTCCCAATTTCAGCATTTTCCTAGCTTAACCTTCCTTATGTGTCAAAGTCCCTCTAGGGGAGAGAATGAGACAGTGAACATATTATAAATTATGGGAATGGAGCAGATAAAAGCTGGAATCAATATTTGAGGTTGAAATACATAAGGATTTGAGATAAAATATTAGTCCAAAAGAAAGAAGACTTAAAGGAGCTCATGGTTAAAGTAAAAACATAAGTTAAAAAAATTCAGGTTACTATTAAGTATGAAGAGGGAATGTCTTTAGATTTCACTCAGAAAGATCTGAATACTTTAAACAGTAATCTCTACATATGGCTGTGAAAGCTGGATAATGCAAAATAAACATATCTTCAAATTACGAATAGAAGATGGTTGTAAAAGATATAGGGGATTGCAGAAAGAATGACTCACTCAGCCTAGACCAAATAGAGTTATTTTTCCCTTGAGGTAATATCAGCAAGCAGAAAAAAAACATACTTGGGCAGTGATGTGAGCAAAAGATGGAAATATAATGACTTGCAAAGTTGAGACTAGCAGTAGAAAGGGAAGACAAAATAAATTTCTAGGAAAGTACTAAAGGAAGCAACCAACTCAATGGCATTTAATGCTAACTAATTCTTATCTACTAAAAATTGAACCAGCTGTTGAGATCAAAGTCATGTACAGGAAATATTCCAGGCAAATATTTGCTGAGGTGGGATGGTTTTAAAGAGTAGGCTGTGTTTTGGAGGGCATAGTGAATTAGCTTGATGAATTTTGTTGTTTCTAGACAGGTAGTCCTCAACTTACAGCGTGTTGTTTAATGATCGTTCAAAGTTGCCACAGTCATGGAAAGGTGCTTTGTAGCCCATAAAACACTACTGACCATTGTAGAACATTGTGCTACCCCTTCCCACGGTGTTAGGGCTTGGTCCCCCGCCCACCCTGCGCGCGCTGAGCCGGAGTCAGAGACATCCGATGAGGAGGGGGAGCATGCTCGGCCCCCACTCCCCTCCCCGCGCCGGCAGCAGCAGACCCTGCAGCGGCCGGCCCATCCAGCGCGCACATCAGCCCCCCAGCTGTCCCAGGCGATGGCGCACCCCCCCCAGACGCCCCAGGGACAAGCACGGGTGGCAGTGAGGACCCGCCCCCGGGGCTGTTGGCCCCCGCCGCCTCACATGAAAGCACAGAGGAACCGACCGGCGCACGCCTTGACTCAGAGGAAGAGGTGGCGCCGGAGCCCCTCCTGGACGCTAACACTCGCAGGCACCTGCATCGGATGGCAACCAGCATCGCAAGTTGGGCGGGGGTGGGGCTGCCGCCCGCCGCACAAGCGGGAACTTTAAAAAGACTGCTGGCTGCTAAGGCAGATAGCTCGGACAACAACCTCTGCTACCCCGGGAAACTTCAGTCTTGTTCGCTGAGTCTTCGGATCAAGATTTGGGGCTCTTGTGTTTTGGGTGGAGTTGTTACAGGAGTGGGCTTCATTCCGTCGAGGACGATGCTGATCTGTGGATTCCTGCCACATCATTGAAACTTCGGAATGCCCAATTGGGACACGGACGGACGGAACTGCTAGGGGATCTTGGACTTTGGGGATCCTGCCCAGGTCCCTCCCCTTCGTCCGCTCCGACTTGGGTCGCAGGCTACTGGACACTGACTCTGGAACAGCTGGCCTGTGCTCACGCCTCGGCACCCGCACTCCTTCCGTCCTGCTAGGACACCCCCCACGTTGGGCTGCGCCCTTGCCTAACCCGCGAACGGGGAAGAGTCGCTCGTCTCCCGGCACCTCGCCTGGCTCGGCCGGGCGCGGGGCAGAACACACGGTCACCTGGCAACTGGCTCACATTTATGGCCAAACATTCCACAATCATGTGATGGCCATTTGCAATCTTCTTTGTCAGCTTCTCTAGAAAGTCAGTGAGGAAGCTAGTTAGGGAAAGTTGCAAGTGGAAGTGGTGGAGGTAAGTTGAAATCCTTCGGCGAGCTGCAGAAATGGAATTGAAATTCTAAAAATTTGCAGCCTGCAAAAGGATTTTCCTTCCATGTATTGAAGGGAGCTGAAATCCTTCAGCGCAGACTGCAGCCTTTATTTTATTCACCTCAGCATTTATCGCCTATTGGTTAAACTCACCTTCTTAACAAGCTTTTTTGAAATTAAAAAGAGGTAGTATAATTTCCAACATACAATGATTGTAGGTAGTCCTCAACTTACAACCATTTGTTTAGTGACCGTTCAAAATGATGACCCTGAACGAAGAGACTTATAAGCTCTGCCTGAAGTTCCAACCGTTGCAGCAGACTTGTGTTCATGTGATCAAAATCCGGGCACTTGGAAGCATGCCTGCCTTTATGACTTTAGGAATGCTGCCCCTCCCCTCCCCAAGGGGGCCAGGAAGCCTCGGCCAGCTAGTCTCAGTAGTGCATGCTTATCGCATGCTTATCTCTCACACATTCCTTCCCTTCGCTTCTTCGAGACGCCATCAAAGCAGGAGGGACTTCTCCTCCAGACTTCATGCAAAGATGTAGTCTTTTATCTAAGCCTCGTTATATTTACTTTGACACTAAGTGCAATGTCAGGCCTGGTCCAACTACTAATGAATAATAGTGACCCTATGACTGAACGATAAAGTGTCTGGTCCTCGAACTCGGGACTTTGTTCATGTGTCAAGTTGTAAAAATCTGT